>JNHY02000022.1:0-138569 GCA_001691755.2 Amanita polypyramis BW_CC | reverse complement strand
ACTCTCACCTCCTTAGGTCCGGCTGGCCAGGTCTACTACTACAATGCACTCACGCGAGAGTCGACGTACGTGCGCCCTCTTCCCCTCCCATTCATACCACCCAACCAAGCGCAAAACATGTATGCACCAGCAAAAAAAGAAAAAAAAAGTCACGTATCCGACCCTGCTATCATATCATCCACCACTAACTCCAAAAGATAAAATAGCACTTAAACAAGCTCTCTACAGTCAAGTATCCAACTCAAGTGTCGTAAGGCTAAATCAGAGCTTCACTCAATTACCTTCGCATGGCTGTGGTGGATACTGGCATTGCATCGTTATGTACATGAGAGAACAAATCCGACTCAGACATCACGCGCGCAGCTTCAATCACGGTTAGAGTCGGGGCTCGTCTGGAAGCCACCAACAACGATATCCCCTTTAGTTATGGAAAATCTGTCCTCCATATTGTTGTGGGCCAGATGTATGAGAATCACCGAATGGGTGAACATCATATCGGGAGTACTGAGAGGGAGTAAGTGGCACAAACATTGGAAACTACGTAAGCAGTCATATATCGTGATCATTTTTTGTTCAGCTTCGGCAACATGTTGATCGCGACCACCCTGCCTGCCCATCTACAAAGTTTACACAAAGTAAAATGGTATCAGTCAATATCATCCATTGACCTTTATCGCGACAGCATATTCAAGACCGATATAACATTCCTCGATTGCCAAAGTCAAGGGTTCTAGATAACATGCGTGCCTTGCATGTACACTATAGTGAGTCGACTAAGGAGCTAAAACAATCCAGTCGGCGATTTCTTTTAGTGTACTACTTCTTTCTGGTTCATGCCAATCGAAGATGAGATAGTCATGAATGGCGTCTTCCGCTTCTAAGTACCTTACTTTTCCTTCATTCTCTTCAACTCCATTTCCTTCTCCCAAGTCATTGACCATTATTTGTTTTAACGCCCTAATTTGATCCAATAGGACTTCGGCTCCCCCTGCGACAAGGAATGTCCTTGGAAAGCCGTGAAAGTCGATTTTAAGCGACGGATATTTACAAGCAGGGGAGATATATCTGTTGGTCTCGCTGGCCTCCATTCCATGTGGACCAAGAAATGCCCTCTTACTATAGAAATAGGATTCCCCGCCAAATATAAAGTCAGAACTTGAACAATGGAACATGGACGACCCTGGTTGTTCATGAAAATCGCTTAGATCAGACCAAGGCGAAAGCAGGATAACCCCTCCTGGTGGAGCGGGCAACTTGACATCTGTAGAATTTCGATTTTCCACAAGGTAACGAGTTAACGCCAGCGCAAGATTCCCTCCAGCGGAATCCCCACAAATGATGATGTCAGAGGGTGCGAAGCCAACCGCATTGACGAGGTAATTATATCCAGCAAGAGCGTCAATAAGAGCTGAAGGGAATGGGTTCGCTACGACGAATGGCTCTCCTGAAGAGAGACGATACTCGATCGAAAAGGTGCGATAAACGAGGTCTGTAAATTCCAAGAGTCCACGTGGTATAGAAGCCATCAAGGATGATGGATGTGCAGAAAGATGGATGTACCCGCCTCCATGGAGGCAGTATATAAGTTTTTCACTGGCCTTCGGGGGGGATGCGACTTCAAAGTTGACACCCAGTTTATGTGACCAATAACCAGGGATAGGTATTGATGTGACAGATGAAACGTCCGCAAAAACTTTGAGGTCGCCTGCGATAAGCTCGGGAATAGCGTCAACCCAAACACCGTTTACACCTGGGCCAGACAGTATTGCTAAATGGTTTGGCCCTCTATTGAATTCGGTAGCGAGGTCACCAGTTCTGGCGCCAGTTAGACTGTATGGCGTGGGGGACAATATAAACTATCGACATACCGGCCAGAGACTTCCGAATGGTGACGAAGGAGATTGACGCGCAGGACCCGTCCCAAACTCCATGACTCTCTAGGCCGCCAGCTCCTACGAAAGGGATAGGTACTAGGGTGTCAGAGGAGCGAAGTGGTTCACTCACCTCGGAATTGATCTCAGAATCCACCATGGTATACGGCCAAATAGGGTGGTAACTAGCTGATAAAAGTTGTATATGCTCTTCAATGGTTGACGCCTGAAGGCGAAGGCCATGGTGGGATGGAGCTTTGGCCCGGTTTCCCAAGAGCTCTTAAAGACACTAGTTTACTTGTCGATACTTTTATTGAATACATTCTTGAGGGCCTTCATTAAAGGAAAGCATTAATGGGGTAGTGGTAACCTGGGTCGTTGCCAAGACTGCTTCGACCCGCCGGGGGTTCGATTCCCCCTTAATGCAGCTTTTTCTTCCAGGTGGGTTTTCAATTCCGCACGTCTAATTAGACGCGTCGCTTTTATCTCGCGCCTACAACATGGTACGTCTTTCAGATGTGTCCTTTGCCTGCTAATGCGACCATACTCGCTCGATAGGCTACACGACGCCAAAAACGCCAAAGATCGACGTCTCCTCAATCGTCACCACCGAGGCGTCCTCAACAGGCGCGTCGTGGTTCCTCATCATCTCTTCCACCGTCTTCCCCTTTTGCCTTCTCCGATACGGACGATAGCTTAGATGATCGAAACAGTGTACCTAACCTTGAAGATGAGGATGACGAGGGTGAAGACCTCTTCGACGAGACCTTAGAACAGTACGTTAACTTTGCAACAGTTCCAAAACTTTCTCATGAGTTTTCATTTCAGAGATTACCTAGAAAACAATGACCTAGATCGATACTCGGACGCGGACATAAATGATGAAGAACAGCAAGAGTTAACAGCTACTGAGCGTCGTGCTGCTGAAGTAGCCATGGCGCGGCGCGATCGCTTTGAGAAAGCAGGAAGGCGGGGATTGCGTGCAGCGCGAAGGAGTCATGCTCCCGCATTCCTTGAAAGCGACGATGTCGATGCTGAAGGTGATTTGGACGAACTCGGAGTGGCTCGAATGAAGCGTCGAACGCGTCGCCAATACGACGAGAGACGTGACATGGATGATCTTGACGGTGTAGAAGACGTGAGTGCCTTTTTCATGCAGACCGTATACGTTTTTGACAAATGTTTTTTTTCGTTCTTCTCTAGGAACTGCCTCTTGAGCAACTCAGCGATATTAAAGCTAAATCAATAGTGGAATGGATAGCGAATGAGCGAGTTCGTAGATCCATTGTCAAGCATTTCCGTCAGTTCCTTATGACCTATGTCGATGAGAATGGCACTTCCGTGTATGGACAACGTATCCGAAATCTGGGCGAAGGTGCGCCTTGGGTCTAATCTAACGGGACATGGCACTGATCCTATCACCGCAGTGAACTCAGAGTCACTTGAAGTCTCTTATCTGCATCTTGCACTGTCGAAGCCTATTTTGGCATACTTCTTGACCAATGCGCCGTCCGCAATGCTCGAAATTTTTGACGAAGTTGCATTGCAGGCCATTCTCGTTTACTATCCCGCCTATAAGCGCATACACTCGGAGGTGCACGTCCGTATTTCTGATTTACCGCTGAGCTTGTCCCTCCGGGACCTCAGAAGGGCGAACTTAAACAATCTTGTGCGCATCTCTGGCGTAGTGACTCGACGAAGCGGTGTTTTTCCGCAGTTGAAATATGTCAAATTCGATTGCCGCAAGTGTGGTGCTGTGCTGGGCCCATTCTACCAAGATGCCTCGAAGGAAGTGAAGATTAGTTATTGCGGTAATTGCGAAAGTAAAGGACCTTTCCCTGTGAACTCTGAACAGGTTCTAGAAGTCCTTGCTTAGTTAAATTCATACTGACCAGCGCCATTGGTAGACTGTATATCGCAACTATCAAAAATTGACATTACAAGAGTCACCTGGGTCGGTGCCTGCTGGTAGATTGCCTAGACACCGTGAGGTTATTCTGTTATGGGACCTGATTGATTCCGCAAAGCCCGGAGAAGAGATAGTGCGTCTTACAAAGAATACGCTCGGAGGAAACTAAAATCTTCGACAGGAAGTGACAGGGATATACCGCAATAACTTCGATGCGTCACTCAATTCGAAGAATGGGTTCCCGGTGTTTTCTACTGTGATTGAGGCAAACCATATAAACAAAAAGGAGGACCTTTTCGCGGCCTTCCGATTAACAGAAGATGACGAAAAGGAAATTCGAACGCTGGCTCGTGATGAGCGTATCAGAAAGCGTATAATTAAATCTATCGCACCATCAATCTTCGGTCATGAAGATATCAAGACAGCAATTGCCCTTTCATTATTTGGTGGTGTTCTGAAGGACATTAATCATAAGCATCGGATCCGCGGTGACATTAATGTTCTGTTACTGGGTGACCCAGGAACCGCCAAGTCTCAATTCCTGAAATATATCGAGAAGACTGCACACCGCTCCATGTTTGCCACTGGTCAGGGTGCCTCGGCTGTGGGCTTGACCGCCAGCGTTCGTAAAGATCCAGTTACGCGCGAATGGACACTGGAAGGTGGTGCATTGGTCTTGGCAGACAAGGGTGTTTGTCTAATAGATGAATTTGACAAGATGAACGACGCAGACCGCACCTCTATTCATGAAGCCATGGAACAACAGTCCATATCTATATCAAAAGCAGGCATAGTTACTACACTGCAAGCTCGCTGTGCTATCATTGCTGCAGCCAATCCTATTCGCGGTCGTTACAACCCAACCATTCCCTTCCAACAAAACGTCGAGTTAACGGAACCCATCTTATCTCGGTTCGATGTACTCTGTGTCGTCAAAGATACCGTAGATCCCGTAATGGATGAACTGCTGGCAAGATTCGTAGTTGGCAGCCACCTCAGGAGTCATCCCAAGTTTGACAAAGATACTGAAGAGATGGACGTAGGGACGTCACTAGATGCGGATGTATGTGATTCAGCACGACCCCCGTGTTCTTCTGATTGTTGCATTTGCAGACGATATCACAAGACCTTTTGCGCAAATATATAATGTATGCACGCGAGAAAATACGACCCAAGCTATATGATGTCGACCAAGATAAATTATCAAGGCTATTCGCAGACCTGCGCCGCGAATCGATGGCAACTGGATCATACCCCATTACTGTTCGCCATTTGGAAAGTATGATACGAATGGCTGAGGCTAGCGCAAAGATGGCATTACGGGAATACGTGCGCCCAGATGATATTGACCTTGCAATTGAGGTTACGATAGGCAGCTTTGTAAATGCACAGAAAATAAGCATCAAAAAGACGTTGCAGAGAGTTAGTCTTTGCGTATTGTTGGTCCCAAGTATAATACTGATGATTCGATTCACAGGGATTTAGGAAGTATTTGACGCAGTCCAAGGATCACGAAGAGCTATTATCATTCTTGCTTGGAGGATTAGTCAAGGACAAGGCGCGTTTCTATCAGTTACAGAGGCATGAACAACCGGAACTTGTCACTGTACAAGTCTCTGAGTTGGAAGAGAGAGTAAGTTGGACCCGTAAACTAACAGTTCGATATATTAATGCGCACCTGGTTTTGGCAGGCCAAAGAGCATGATATTTACGATGTGAATCCTTTCATGCACTCAAAATTATTCGCGACCAATGGGTACAAACTCAACGACAGCGTCATCGAGAAGCGCTTTAGCAACAACTACTGAGTGTCTTTCGATTTTCTTACTTTCCATTGTACGGTGTCGGGAATATGTTACTCATATAAAGTTGTATTATTCGTGTTTTTTGGTATGCTATGCCAGTTAACCCTCAACAAGGCATTAAATGAGTGGTGATTATACCCAACACATGTATTCTAGAATGTATCTAACGTTATGAAGATGTGGTTGGGGTGGTAGTGTCGGAGGGAAGGTCGCGTGGGACTGGCTCTGTTCGAGGTGATGAGGCCGTCAAGGCACTGTCTTTTTCATCATTAGCAATACCTGTCGCTGCTGAGGATTCTTCGCCAGTGGCTGGAGCTCCCTCCTCTTCCTCGTCATCCATAATTTCTATATATTTAAAAAAAAAAAGATAACAGAAGTTGCAATATGCACGAACAAGAGCAATAGATACTCACCATCAGCATAGATGTCAGGATGTGCTCTGAAGCAGTCCTGCATTGCCTTAAATTTTTCTACGCAGTCCATACCTTTGGGCTCTACCTCGGAGAATACGAAGCAGGAGAATGCCTCCCGGAACTGAGGACCACACGGACCATGGGCCATTCCGCCCAGACAAGGACAGTCCCAGTTAATTTCGCCGGTTTCTGGATTGAAGGCGCCCCCGCTACTGTTTGAAGGAGTACCCTCCTCTTCATCTTCTTGCGGTGTGTTTTCCGATCCGGCCTTTGTTGTTTCTGTTGTCGCGGAATTTGATTCCACTGCTGACGTTGGGGCCATCTCCGTATTGGAATCGAGGTTTTTGGCTGAGGAAGAAGTTGTCTTCCTAGGTTCGGAGAGTTTTCCAGCTAGTATTAGACGGCTTCACTAAGACTATTGGGTCGGACGATGTGTCAAGAAGGATGAGGCTCACCTTGTGAGCTGTCCAATGCTATGCGGTGATTGTCTGAGGACAAGTGCCATGTCAAATAAGATGCGGTGGCGGCAGATACGCCGAACACGAAGGCTAGTCTGTTGAGCTGTGTTTTAGGGACAGCAGGGGAGAAGCGGGTATGGAGACATCTACGGAGGGGTAGACGCGCGCAGCGGGCAAACATGGCAGAGGGAGAGCGCGAATGTGGCTGACTAAAAAACTAAGGTTACAAATACACAAATCTTACACAGGCGTAACGAATACAAATCCCATAAGGTCATTCAGGCATCGTGCGACGACCCCGACTCCCTCCTCGACCGCTGCCTTGTCTGCCTCGTCCACCCGCCCCATAAATCTTCGAAACCGGTCTGGATGCCACCGTAGCTGCGCACTCCGGATGCGCTCTCTACTCGTCCGCGATTGTGAGTGCAGGGGTGAAAGGAGAAAAGAGGCAATATCAGCCGGCGCCATACTTTCAGGCGTGTCAGGGACCGAAAGCAAAGGCCAGGGTATACTGGAGAACGTGAGCGGGTCTGACGATGCCTGCATCGCTGCCCATTGCGTCTCGTAGCTCGTCCAAGCATCCGTGACAACCTTCTCCAGTTTAACCCGCTCGCGCTTCACTCGCTCCCGTTTTTCTTGGAAAATCTTCGCCCGTTCCTCAACAATTCTCTGCCTCTCTGCCTCCCGCTTCTGTCTGATTCGCTCTTCCGTACGTCTCAGCTCCTCCTGTACAATCCTTACTCGCGCGACCTCCCGCTGTACCACCCTATGCCGAATCTCTGCCTCGCGCCTCTTCCACTCGTCGCTCTTCAACTCATATGTATAAACCACCTCATCCCAAGCCTTCTGCCGCTGGGCCTTGGCACCAATAGGCTGCTGATGACCGTGATTGAAATACACTCGCTGCTCGAGCACCCACTGTTCTGTCTTCCGATTTTGATTGTCACGGCGACCACAATCGTAGTCGTCAACCCATGCATATGCGTGTGCCATCTGGTCCCACGGCTGATGTTGGTTATTGGATGATTTATAGCGGGCCGGCGTCGAATCACGCCGATAGCGAGGAATCTCAGCCCCGGCGTCTAGGCGAGTATGAGCACAAGGAGGGCGATACATGTACGCAACAGCTGGAGCGGTATGGTGCATAATGCTCATCAGCAGGAGATAACGACGGACTGATTGGGCTAAGCCCTCCGTTTTCATATATGATCCTGGTCGTATGCGCATTGCATCAACGTGATAACCATGCAGATTTCCCTAGGAATCATCAGTATACGTACTCACCGCCTCATTGTTTGCCTTGCGCAGATAAAACTCCCGTAATCGATATGGAAGGAAAGATTTAATCACGGTCCTGCACTGATTTCCACATCTCCGTCCTTCAGGCTGGTGTTTTACTCACGGTTCCTCATGCCTCGCGTAAATAATATACGAGGCGAGCGTCAGCGTTTGCAGACAATTGTCTAATTTCATCGTAGCTTGAGCTTCCAAAAACAACAGGCGAATTCTAGATCGAGCACCATAAGATACAGACTCAATGACACCGTCGTTTTTATTCTGATGTTCGTCCTTAAGGAGAAGTAACATCTATTTATTATGGTAATTTCAACGCGAAGCGACAGCATATGATATACAAACGCAATGACTGATATATCTAGCATAGGACCAAAAGGTACGAGTAACGACTGTAAATACAGCTAACGAGAGAGGGAAACTTTATTACAATGGTACTGATTATGGATGAGAGCGTGGTAAATGGTCTGGTTCGGAGACGGATCAGTAAACCATGTGAACCATGTGAATCAGTATATAACAGGTGAACTCACGATGATGTAGAGATGATTGTTACCCTAAAATGTCGAGGGCCAATAATACGGCTATGATGAAGGTGGGCTTTGCTCCTGCCCCGCAAACAATAGCAGTGCCGATACCGTGGCAAGTACACTATTTTGTTGGCATTGTATCTCTAGTTCCCGTGCTGTCCATGTTGGTCCCTCATGTTGACCAAATTCATCACGGCCTTCGTGGTCTGCACCAGTCACTGGGTCCGTTTCGTAACCTTCTGAATGAGGCTGGCCGTTCCGCGGACTGAGCTCAACTTCGTTCTTCCCATCACTATACTTGTGATAGAACCTGCTGCGGGATTTGGACCGAGTCGGACCCAATCGGGGGGGACTACTCTCCTCATGATACTTGAAGATGCTTATCCCGTTGGGGCCCGTAAATGGTAAACCCTTTACTTTGTCCTTATATTTATGCGTTGGAGAATCCTTCATGCCAGTAAGTGTCTCTTGCAACACCCGGAATGATATACGTTGCGCCGCTTTGAAAAAGTCCAACGCATTAGAATTAGTCAATGACGAGGGAGGAGGCGTCGTCCCTGCTACTGCTGCATACTCTACTTGCCTTCTAAGCGAAAGGACCCATTCATTACGAACAACGGGATCATCGACACTGAACAGGTAGCGCCGTTTGAAACCAAGATGGTTCAGGAAGGCAATTTGAAAGGTATTCCGCATGAAAGCTCGCTCTACCACCAGCGGGCAGCTAAGGGGAAGGCCTGAATACTTGAGTGCATTAGGCCCTGATCGACACATGATCATTGCTTTTTGTCCCAGCGACGTGCCCATCACACGGAAAGATGCTTCCGAGGACTTTGTGAAGGTGAGAACAGGAGGATCGAAGATAAGATCTTGACCATAGAGTTGTATGGTAAGCTGTGGGTCAGGCTGCGGTATCCGAAGGACGATTGGGTCACTTTGCACTTTGTAAGTAAGACACGAGGGAAGAGAACGTTTGATGGTAATTATTTGGTCTGCTGAGCTGATCGTGGATGAACACCGGCCTTGTGAGAGTCGTTCGAGTCGAATGGAGTTATACAAGTCTTCCAAATGCTCATCGGAAACAAGGTACCTTGGATCAGCTTTCCTGAATGCGTTCACGAATAAGTGACTGGGTACGTCATCTACAATTGTGCCGGATCCTGGCTCATCCGCTACCCCTCCATGGAGTAACTCATTCAGCTGAACGAGAGCCCGGATAAGTCGGATAGCAAGGTCCCTGTCGTACGCTACGAATTTGGCATTTGCTTCATACCACCGACCAGAGAACTGGTCGAGGAGGTAGTCTGACGGGGAATGGCCCGAGCCCCGTTTTGGAGGAACATACAAGGACAATAAAAAGACTCGCAATGCTTGATCCACGCGTACTCCCACGAACCCAAAACAGTCAAGATATGCCTTTAATGTTGCTTTAGAGGACCGCCTCGAGAGATATTCACCAAGCTTTGTCCTGCCTAATTCCACGGCTCGGAACAACAGTTGCCCCAAAAGAACAGGATCATCTCGTATGCCTGCTTTGGTGAATAGTGCGGCTACAGCCTGATCGGGATCCTTGGCAAACTGGAGGGTAAACGTTTTCACCAACGAGTTGCGTGGCATCAAGCTATTCGACATCTTTGTTTGGTACTCTCCACGATCGGGCCCGAGCCGCAGGTCTCGCAGTGTGACAACGTTTTTGACAAGGCACCTCTTTTCGGAAGCATCCCTGTGCGTGTCCTGTTCTTGACCGACAGGCTTGGCGATGATAAGTACGTCGTTAAAAAGGAAAAGTAAGCGATCCTTAACCGTGTTCGAGTTCACGACCTGCAGGACCGGTGATGACAATATTAATTTGCGAGGAGGATCGTCAACGGATGACAGAAATGAAGTTCGTGAATTCCGCGTCATGTTTTCCTCTAGCCGCTGAAGCAATTGAGTAGCATGGCCTCCTCCAAGAGAGTAATGAGAGGAAGTCCTGGAGCTTGATTCCGACGTAGCAGCCGGATAATCGCTCAGAGAAGACATGGGGTCCGGTGTGAGAGACAACTGTGGGTCTGCAATCGAAGATATAGTAGGCGTTTGTAGAGGTAGGAAAGGCTCCAGGTCAGAACTAAAATCTTGCGGAGGTATCACCTTCTTGGCCTTTGGCGTTCTTTCCGTATCCATATGCTCCACTCGGCTCAGTCCATTCACTGGGTGTTCTGACCTGGAGGGGCGTCTTCCAAGTAACGTCTCGCCGCTCGTACTCGTCGTGGGTGTGGAAATACCAATATCCTCCCAGTCCGTCCCAAGCTCACTTTCCTTCCGACGAAGGAAGTCTGTTAGTAAAATCTTTTTACTAATCGGCGACTTCGTTTCGGAGGTGGTCGAAGAAATAGAAGCACTCTTCTTTCCATTTTTATTCTTCGTCAGCCACTGCTTTACAGCTGGAAGACTCATGGGTAACTTAGATCCCGAAGAACTGGAAGGCGGCTTTGAGGCATTGAGGTACTCTGCCGAGATAAGTCTGCATGCCTTCCTAGGAGTAATGCTGGTGCTTACCACGTAGGCGAGTGTCAGACGCCTGATGAGATAGTTTCCTCTCTCTTGTCATTTCTGGAGTCCGAGAAGGGGATGTTGCAAAAGATTGGAATGGGCCGTCATCGTTGCTGCTGTAATGTAGGTTTGCAACATCAGGGACCGAGGCAGAGGCTGTAGGGCCTTTGGCCCGGCGTTGTTCGAGTATGTGTATGCCGGGGAATGGAAATAGCTTTGCGTCTTGATATTTGTGCATATCTGCTGAGGTAGCTGGAGCAATAGGAGAAGGTGCCGTCCGGGTTTGCGTATACGGAGAAAACGACGACATGGACGCTGACGCTGACGGTGACTGCATTAAGGATTGGTAAATGGTAACGCTAGGATCAGGTTTTGACATGGTCAGGCTGTTTCCACTTTCACGATTAATCGTCGTATCCGGTGGTTCACGCTTAGCTATGCTATTCGAGCGAGAACGACGGCCAGAGTTAGTCCTCATGAATGAATTCACGACCTTCTCCCATGTACTTGGTGATGACAGTTCTCCGTTTCCTTGCTTCGGCACATCACCATTAGCTACATTGAAATCTGTCACATCTCTTTCTAGAGGTACAGTTTCAAGGCGGGAACCGTTTGAGAGCGCTGTTGCTGATGTCGGCCCGTCGGTTTGACCGACCACCGACGTCTTCTGCGTGAGCGGTGGCGAGGATGCTGGAGAGGAACGGGTTGGGAAAGGCGGACTTTCTTGATAGCTTTGGCAGCTCTCAGCTTCAATAATGACGTTGTTCGACGTTGAAGAGTTGCGGGGTGAAGTAGTTTCATACGTCTCCTGGGGGGAGGAATGATTCGAGGATCGGCTAGAAGAGGGGTCGGCATCTTCATCAGGAACGTCATTATCGTCATTATGCTCCTGATCCTGGTCTTCTTGCTCATCTTCATCCTCCTCTTCATCGTGTACAGGTATATGATATTCTGGCACTTAAAATTTGTCCTGCTACCAGTCACGACTCGTACGCAATGATGAACTTACCAGGATCGGCAATCCAACTAATTTCCCTATCAGTCTGTGCCTCTGGGTATGGCGTCCGGGTACGGTGCGTATCGGCGTGATATACTACCTCATCCTCGTCGCCTGCCGTTTTCTCCTTGAGTGGGGTGGTGAAAGGACTGCTCGGGAAGAGTTCTGTTCTCGAAGGGGCCCTGTGGCTCAAGAAAACAGGAACTTCCGAGTCTAGCGATGCTTCGGAGGGCGCATCTGAACTATGCGGAACATGATTTGGCGTTGTAACGCGTTGGGGTGTCATTGGGAAATCAGGGTATCGAGTCTGTTCTTCATCCTCGTCTTCAACAATCACACTTCTGCGACGAGGCTCTTCTATATCACGTTCTTCGTTTTGTATTGTCAGAGGTTCTAGTTGACCATCTAGATATTGCGTCCCCGGCGTAGCTGAGCGAGAGGGTATCTCGACCATGTTATTGGCTGCCGGTAATGAAGGTGTTTGGGGTAACGGGGTATTCGGTGTTGTAGAGTTAGTTCCTGGATCGTCATGGCCTGCATTGGCGCTGGCGGAGGCACGACGCGAGCGACGCCGTCTACGCCGCTGTGCTGATGTCGGCCGACTTTCGTCTACGCCATTTGCTTGCTCTGCCTCTGCAATTCTGCCATTGATTGCAGTGAACAAGTTTTGCCTTGCTGCTGTTCGTTCACCTCCTGACACGGTATTATTTCGTCCGAGCTTGCTCAGTAGTTGAGCATCCACAGGGTCTCCTGTTGCTATCGGTCTTTGAAACATCCTCCAACTTGTCGCCGTGCCCGCTGCGCTATTTGATCTAAATAAGCCCCGTTGAATCTCTTCGAGTGAGGGTAGCATTGGGGTAGCAGGTGTTGCGACAGGATAAAACATGTACGATTCCGGTATGGTGGGAGTGGGTGATCTGAGGAGCTGCGACCGCTGTAGCGCCGCGAGTGGAATAGGTGAAAAGACTAGGGGAAGCGGAATGGCTGGCGGAGGACCTGGGCTGTCATCTTGGGAGGATTCACCTGCCACCATCGAGACGGGGGTTGGCGACTGGTTTGCCCTGGTCTTCCCTTTGAAATCTTTCGACCCCCTTGACCGCGACCGCGACCGAGAACGGCGTTTAGAACGCGTTTGCGTAGCAGGTGAAGCGGCCCTCTGCTCGGTTTCGGGAGGTTCCTCAGTCTCAACCTCTGCTTCTGCTTCTGCCTCTGCCTCTGCCTCTGCCTCTGCGTCCCCGTCCGGGTCCCCTTCTACTTCCACTTCCGTCTCAACGGGAGGCTGAGCAGTAATCTCGGGCTCCTCTAATTTGAGCTCTTGTGTCGGGGGCGTATCTGTGTCATCCTTTCTTTCTTCGTCCGTGGGAGCCTTTTCGCCCTCGCTGACGGCCTCTGGATGCATTGGTGGGCGACGACCGTCCTTCATACGCGGCAGAGAGGCAGCTCTCTTGAGACGTGCAACGGCGAGCATCCGCTGCTCGGATGGCGAGGGCTGGTGCTGCTGGTCCATGGGTAGGACGCTGAGAAGCTCAGCGGGGATAGGCCAAAAGGAGGTTCGGATTGAAACTGGTTTGGGTGGCAGCCAGGCTTAAGTTTTAACTACTTCAGTTGTCAATCTCACGCCAATCTCTAATCTCTGCGTGATTTTGAAACACCCCGCAACTCTGCGTACACCTCCTCCATGCCCTTCCACGTCACACGAGGCCGCTCAAAACCATCCTCCACTCGCCCGTATGTCGGCACGGAGTTTACCGGCGTCCACCTTCCTCCCGTCCTCGTGCATCACCGACCGTCGTACATGCATTTTCTTGATAAGGCCTAGTATTACTGTCGTAGTCACTTGAGATGAACCAGGAGGCACAATGTCTTGCCAGCTGTGCAGCTAAACGGACACCCGTATCAATTACAACATCCATTTCCATTGCGCTTCGCATTCCATACTAACGGCACTTTCTTTGACAAAAGGGGCTTTAACCTCAACCTAGGTAAAGTTGATGACATTGCTTTCTATATTCAATTTGCACACACATACTTACGCTGGGTCCCATGGTAAGGCCGCTCAAAATCCATTCGTTCATCCTTTTTAGTGAATTCTGTTGGACAAGGTACATGACACAATTAGCATTGGTGGATTATGTCCGACCTAACAGTTATTATATGAACAAGGCTTCACGCTGGATCCATTATTTAATTGTATTCAATGAATCCACTCACATACTAAAGCGGAATAAAGAGAAACCACCCACCTAAAGGGTGCTAATTTATGTTCTTCACTTGCAGACAATGACGTAACGAGTACCATCGGACGAGGTATAATAGCGCTTGTCAGAAGAGGATATATTTCCCTAAATTAAAAAATTAATTCTTGAAGTAGTGAGAGGGCTCATGATAGGCACTTACTCGGGAGCCATCCCACGTCAGGCACTGCTCATCAAGTCGCGTCCTGACGAGTAGAGACGAAGCGGATATCCGGGCAGAGCGTCCCCGGCCAGCCCAACAATTCGATGATGTCGACCGAGAACTTACAAGTCTATTTCCATGGCTCCGATGCGTGGGATAATACTCCTCGGTCAACCGTTCTCGCATATTGCGCCCATGTTATCAGGTTGATTTTCGAACAACTATTTAGTTCCCTATTAAATCCATATATTTTCTGCTCCAAGACAGGAGTGAGGGACTGGAAAAGTACAATATCCCTATGGCTGAGCGCCAAATCAAGCAACAACGGTGTCTCTACAGAGGGACATATCACTTCTTACACTGATCAGCATAAATAGCACCGCTACGATAACATATATATATCCCCAATTCAGTCCTGTACTGACCGTCGCCCATGTGCCGCCCCTGGTCGCGTGCCCCTTGCAGGCCATTGGGTGCTCCCTTGTTCACCCTCAATAACGTCCGAATTAGTGGTTCGCCATCATGGCGGTGGCAGGCATCAGGCTTTCCGTTCCTGAGGAAGGCTAACGTTTTGAACGCCAGATCCTTAACGCAAGATCACCCGCATGTTGTTTGGACCCTTTCCTCCAACATGCATCAACGACGGTCCTACAGCCACAATAAACATCCATCTAGTCATGCGCATTCGAAGAACGAGCATACGAAGAACGGCTACGAACATGAAAAGGAACACTTGATGCATTCGCAGACATCGCTCGGACATTCTCATTCACATGGCGAAGGTGGCCATAGCCATAGCCATGGCGCACAAGAACTGGTAGCAGCGTTCCAAGGCGCTGGTATGTCTCTTTACGTCGACACTACAAAAGTGAACGGTCTGATTCACGGGAACCGAAGCTGATAGGGGAAGCCAGATCACGCTCATTGGATTATACTCCAATATACTATTGACAAGCACCAAGGGTTTGGCTGGCTTGTATATGCACTCTGCGTCACTGATAGCAGACGCAGTCCATTCACTCAGCGGTTCGTCTTGGATATCACGTGGAAGAAATAAACATCTTACCATATAGTAGATCTCTTGGGCGACTTTGTCACGCTCTTCTGCTGGCGTCTTTCTCGTGGCCACGCTACCGACAACTATCCTTTTGGGTTTGCGAAGTTTGAGACCCTCGGAACAACAACAGTATCACTGCTTCTCATCGCTGGTGCTGTGGGCATTGGTTTTCATTCTTCTCATCTGCTCCTGCTAGCCCTCAACGAAACCGCATCGACTCTACACTCAGGAATACTTCAACGAGCTCTGCAGGCCATTACTTCCCTCGTTCTTCATGTCCCTGTCATTGGCCACTCCCATGCACATGTTCACACCATGGACCCCAACGCTGCCTGGTTTGCTGGTATTAGCGTCATCGTCAAGGAGTGGCTCTACCAAATAACGAAGAAAGTTGCCGATGAGGAGAGAAGTCCTGTCTTACTCGCAAATGCAATACACCATCGCAGCGACGCTTATTCAAGCTTGGTAGCTTTCGTGGCTATCATTGGCACATGGTTATTTCCCAAGATTCCATTAGACCCCATTGGCGGTACGTTTGTTTGCGACAATAATAATAGTGGTCCAATGTAGTGATTTCGTATTAGGCCTGCTTGTATCATTCGTTATTCTACGACAGGGCTGGGGTCTCCTTATTGAATCTTGGAGGGATTTGACCGACGCAAGCGTTCCACTGTCAGTCCGAAAGGCATTAGAGAAGTCACTATTTCTTCTTGTCTCAACCTCCTCATCACCAACAAGTATACCCGAAATCCTGGCCATCGAAGAACTTCGTGCACGCAGGGCTGGCGCCCAGATGTTCGTTGACCTCGTTGCCAAGGTTCCTGGGACGATCTCCGTGGATCAATCTTTGGAACTGGAAAAGAAGATTGTAGAATCTTTGAAAGAATCGAGAAAGGAGATATCCGACGTTCGGGTGAGGTTCGTATCTAACTGTACTCCTTAGCCATCATTCGGATATCTATCACGGTGATCATGCTCAACGGCTTAGCGTGAATGACCCATCTCAAATTTGAGAGTAAAACATAAAATTGGGGGGTATTACGACACTATCTACAAGACCCTAATTTCACAATCATCTGCGCTAATTAATCAAAAAGAGAGACAACGATGGATTGCATTTTCCCATCCCGAATAGCCTGAGCAGGATGGATGAGCCAAATTCATTAGCAGCTGGGGGGTTAAGCAAGTGACAGACCTCAAAAATGCGTGATATATTCTGTCCAATTGTGCCATTCTCAACTCCGGACCCGTTCGCGAAATTGCTATAGTTCTCAGAGCCATGCATACGAACACCGAGGTCTTTCCTGATATATTCATAAACGGGTCTGGTCTTACCAAGGCATGGACTCGCAGGTGCAGGTCCGTATTCCCCTGATAGATACGCTTTGCGCAGTCCGTCCATGAGGGCGATAGACTGTGATGTTATAGATGACTGGAAAATCGAAATGGTATCAAGGAAATTGCACGAAGGTGGGAGTACGGGAGCACCAGGGCCCGTGAAGAACTTGAGCAAAATTGATGATGAACTGGACGTCATGTTACTCATGCGATCGACATTATCCATAATAGTCGTCTTGTCAAGTTGCCCTTCCATAATTCTCGTCACGCTGCGGCGCAACGAATCAAATTGCTGGGAAGTCAAAAACGAGTTGAATGTAGATCTTAGTTCCACTTCAACTATCGAGTTCAGCCCCAGTAAGAACTCGCGTTGGAGTGATCGCAAGTCAAGAGCTGTGAAACTGAGACATTGACATTGCAAGGTGTTGATATATCTCACCTTGACATAAGATATACAAGTAGGACGCAGTCAAACTAGTCAAGACTTCTATCGAGGTTATGGTTGCTCGGGCAGAGATTAAAGCGAGGGAACTGTTTAAGTTATTCATACAAGTTTCAATTGTCCTGTGTAAAATAGTGACTTACTTGACAGCCTGATTATGCATTTCGGCTGACTGAATATGGGTTGAAACGGGCGCCGCCAAATAGCCCAGCTCGGCCACGTACGCAGCCATAGCAATATCAAGGCCTTTGACGTGATAGTTGAGCGATGGATCTGTAGCAGCCACTGACGGTGGTAGACCATGATTCATCATTGGATTGACTAATTCGGTGCTCTGCGAAAACAATAGTTTGCCGATATGGTGCAAGGCGAGACGGGTCTTCTCCATCGCGTTAGTCACAGCCATAGCCTGGAAGTTACCACCGTGATGAATTTTGCCAGTTTCGCCATCAATGAGAGGGTTGTCAGTGGCTAAGATGTGCCAATCAGGGCAGGTTCCTAAATTCATAGCATAACGTACTCGAGTTACACTCCTGTGTGACAGCATTGAATGCAGCAAGTATGTCTTCGATCTGAGGGCCAAGGAATTGTGGTGACGTCCGAAGTGGATAGCGGTCCTGCCGAAGGGAGTATTTATCGTCAGCCAAACTGACCTCCTGTTCTTCCAACTGGGCCAATTTACTGCCTTCGAGCAGATTCCAGATATTTTCGGCACATTCCACCTGTCCAGGATGAGGTCGCGCGGTGGCATGAATGAACGGAGCGTAGGAGGCACGGGTACCAGTTAAGGCTTCTGTTCCCATCGCAGTGCATACTTGCGCCAATAAGGCAAGGTATACTGCCTCATTCAGGGCTAGCGCTCCGACAGAGGTCGAGAACGCAGTTCCGTTTGTAATACCGAGAGGTTCCTTGGATGCAAGTGGTAAAGGTTCAACCTTGTGTTGCGCCAAAATATCATGGGACGGTCCAATCTGACGTGCCCCGAACTTCAATGGACCATGGTAGACGTTGATAGATGGGCTTCCAACTAAAAAAAAGTTTAGGGAATATTCACTTTACTTTCGGAGCTCTACATACTAATAGTACCTGCTATGTACGATAACGGAGACAAATCTGACGCAAATGGAAGGTCAGGAAGGTTTGTTGATAACAATAACACCACACACCTCCAGATGCAGAAATGCTCGACCTAAGTGGGACAACCGGAATAATATTGGCTGTCAACAATTCCTTCATTTTTTCGATCAATTCCCATCTATAGAAGGGTTAACCTGAGCAGACTGAGGCTAACGTAGAGCTCTATACCTGACTCCCGAGTGCCCACGAATAAGGGAATTCATGCGAATCAAAATCGCACCTCTACATCACATGTTTACTTTGAAGGAAGAAACACTGATATGAATTACTTACCGAACCCACGCTTCCGGCATGCTTGTACTGTTTGCATCCTGGAGTGACAAAACTCGAGGAGGGTCGGTTGACGTAGGAAGGATACCGATATGCTGGTGTTGCAGCAGAGCATGCCCTAGCACCAACGGTTGGTCCGTTCGCGTATCAGCTAAATAGGGAATAAGGCAGTTTATGCGGTGCGATTAGATAGAAAACTAACCGCTTCCGCCAAAACCGGTGGAAAGACCATAAACGCTTGCGCCGCTCGAGACCTTGTTTGTAATGACAGAACGGCTTTTTTGCATGCGCTCTCGTATGTACGGCGAGGGGTCCAACCCAACGGCAGCATGGTAGCGGGCCGCCGCGACCACTGCGGCAATAGATAGTGTCTGGCCGTCGACATTGACGGCATCTCCGTTCCTAACATTAAGATGGACTTGTGTAGTCGACTGGTGATGACAAACGCTTGGCAACTTACTTGTAGTTTTCTAGTTCATGGTGAGCATCTATAAATCTTCTTGAAAGCAAGCCAGTCGTTTTGGACATATGATCATGGGCTTTAGCTGATATTGGGTCACTGCTATGGCCACCATTTACGTGGCCGGGCTCGCTCGCATATGGTTTCGCGGCGCCCTTGGTTGTATCAAGACCCATTTGCACTGACATGAGTATGGATAACGAAGAGAAGCGCTGGGTAAACCAGCAGTTAGACAGAGTGCGAATAAATATCTACCCGGATCGGATGAGATCCGTCAGAGGGTACAAAACACTTGTTGACTTACGCAGAATGATTAGTATGTGGATATATCGGTGCAACACGTTCACTCTTCCCTGGTTGTTTGACGTATATTCAAGTTCCCGGCGCCTTCTTCCAGCCGCCTACCACCTAACTATTTTTATCCCAAGTTCCTACCAACACTAGTTTTGCCATCCAAAACTTTCCTTGAAATGTGGAGCAACTTTAAGCGCCACGGCATTAGCGTTCTCTAACACGCCCAAGACATTGGTACAAGAGACAAGCCCCATTCTGATTTATGTAATACATGTGTGACGCGGGCTTTTTATCGGATCTTGACAGAACCCTGCCAAAGACAGAATTAATGCTATGACAACTTGGTTTGGGGTCTTGTTATAAGTCCACTGACATATGCTTTAGTAGTATGTGCATCCGCAACCCCACACGAGAAATACCGTCCTATGCTCGTAATTGAAGCTAGGTTCATACCCGAGTGAGATAAGACGTACGTTTGAGTGCCAGATTTCAATATCCCCAACCTGGATACGCTACCCGAGAAGGGCGTGTAATATCATAAGACTAGATCCTCCCATACTTCTCCGATCCAGGTTACACAAACAACGACTTTTGAGAAAAGTCGGTTAAGCTCCCTTGCGAGGACAGGATCTTCGAAACCCTTCGGTGGCGCCGCGGGCCTTTCTGTCCCGTTGGGTCTGGAATGGTCCTGACTAGAACCGTTCGCAAAAGTACCAGGCCAGAATCCAAGTTTCGACCCTACACTCGCTCTACTAGCGGTAATATCCTTTCCGCTCCTCAACTTCTCTGGTATCTGGTTCCTATGTTCCATATTAACATGCGCCAATAACTGACTCGAGAATAATCTTTCTCTAAGGCTCGTCATTGCTCGCTTTTGGAGCAATAGGAATACCGGGTCCTCTGGCCTGAGTATGTTCTCTGCCGTAGCACGCAAACGCACTTCTTCTTCGGCGTTTACTTCCGACAACATCCGCCGTGTATGAATGAGTTCGTCGATTAGGTGTGCAATTTTCGTTTCGCCAACGTCAACTGACCTGGACGTTGCTTGATCGGTCTCGATTTCTGCTCCCAACAGGGCCCACACGCGTTGGACAAAATTAGACACCGTTGCAGTCGGAGAATGACCGGAACCGGAATAATTTGAATAAACGGGTATGCGAAGGAGCGAGCGAAGAGCGGCAGCGATGATCAAGGCTTGTATATAATTTTGAATTGATATTAAAGTTGGAACGGCGAATAGGAACTGGGGAGGGAGATCAGTGACTGGAGCCGGTGGAAGTCCGCTGTCAGCTACAGTATTCGAAAGACTATTGCACGATACGGGTGTCGAACTCTGTAGAGCTTGCAGGAGCCGATGCTTCCATTTACCCGTACCACTGTCAATCGGCGTGCTATCATCTATCTGCTCAATCCATGCTTGCCATCTCTCGCGGGTAATGTACTGTCCTTGCCTCTCCGGCGTACTCCAAAGCTTTAGCACAAGTTGACGTTCTCGTGCTTTAGCCTGCTGATGCACGACGGCCTTCAACTGTGCTTCCGTCATTGCTCCTAGGACAAACTTGTTCAAATCTTCCTTCATGACTTCAGAAAGACTTAGAATGGACCGCATGATGTTGATAACCACCTTGGAAATCATATGATTTCGTTCTTGCAATATTTTAATATCTATGATTCCAGATGGTGAAGGAATTTCGTTGACCAATACCATCAGCTCATCCAGCGATTGATCTCTGGCAGGTGCGCAACGCTGCTTGAGAGCCATCAAAACCTCTCTGAGAAGTATTGCTGTGGAATGCAATGGGGAGGTTGTAGGTGCTAAGGGGGACGAAAGTGCCAGTATAGACGGGTGACTAGACGGAAACAGAGGAGAGAGAGCGTCCTTTATATCGATGTAGAGCAGTCCAAGCCTGTGCAATTGGATCGAGGGCTGCGGCGATGACAATACCCCGAGAGCCTCAGATATATTTAGTCAGCGCGTCTCCTCGCGGGAGTAGAAGACTCACATCGTCCCAGAATGCGCTATGAGCGGCTTGCCGTATTTTTTCACCCAGGCCCTCTTTCCCTGCAGTTGATTCATCGCCATTCCCGAATGCAACACGGGAGTGTGCCAGCATGGAGAGGAGAGACTTGCCAGGTGGGATTACTTTGTCGGGGTCATTGGCGAGGAGATGGAGAAAATATGTCTGATTAAGAGCATCAACCAGTTCCACTGGAAGGGCGAGGGGCTGCAAAGCTCGCGGAAATTCGTGGGTGGCCATGGGATGAGCCGGTTAGCAGGGGCCGATCCGGCGAAGGAGTTACTGTTAGCGTACTACCACAGGCACAAATGGTCCTGGCAAGTGCCTGGCGTGGCTGATGTCCATGTGCTCCCGCCCGCAAAAGGCAGCACTCATCACTATATCTAATCCACACATTCTCGCTGGTTTCACCAGTCCAAAGTTTTCCAGCCATGGCTGCCAGTGCTGACGACGCCGGGAAGAATAGTCCCCTTCCAACGCCAGCCACTGCTCCCACCCTCATCTTCACCAGCCAATCTTTGCGTCGCCCACCGATCGATTACTCTTCTCCACATGCTTTCTTTCGGAGTCTCTTCGCACGATGGAGAAGTATTTGGACGAAACGATTCATCCTCTCTCTTTTAGCTGGACAGGTCGTTTCATGGTGCATCACATGTACGACTGTGTCGACGACGGAGCTTGTAAACCGTGGGCTGTCTCTTCCTACGATGCAAAACAACTTTCTGTGAGACGATGTTATTCTTTGTCCCTGCATCATCGCAAACGATCTCCAGGTACTTCTCCTTGTTTTTGGTATATACCCCTTACACCATGTATAAATGTGAGGTGTCTATCTCAAACTTGAAATGCTGGTGTTGCTAACCTTGACGACCCAAAGACGGTCTCAGGGGTTGGGGTAACCTTATTCTGCGTGATGGATGGAAATGTCTGCGTTTCCTATCGTGTTTATAAAGCCCATTGCTGATACACGTTTCAGACTTCATCTTGGCCGCCTGTGACGTTGAGGGAAATTTTCTCGTCGTCAAAGTTAGCGGAAATTATTTTGATTTGTACCTGCATTAATATTCCTCGCAGGCCTATTCGTACACGGACTTACTATCTGCCCTGCTTCTTGACGCGTATGTGAAACGACACCGCAGAGTGTGCCCTGTTTGAAATGTATCCTAGATGGGCTATACCGATTTGTTTGTTTTTCTCGTGGGTTTACATGAGGACAAAGTACCATTGGACACAAATTTTAGTCAGTTTCGATCATGCCTTCCCTCTGAGCATATAATTTAACCTCTATTAACAGGGCGTACTGATATGTGTTGGGGGATTAGGGCTCCTAGTTGTTAGTGATTTGCGTACAGGGAAGAACTGGCAGGCAGTAAGCAAAGGGAAGGGGGATGCATTCATGATTGCGGGTGCAACCTTGTATGGATTTAGTATGTGTGCCAAGTACTACATGTTGAACAGCACTAATTCCCACTAGCTAATGCAACCGAAGAATTTTTCGTCCGCAAACGACCCTTGTACGAGGTATTACTATACTGCCCCCGGCTTCTTTAGTTTTGATTATGCCCTTGAAAGGTCGTAGGGCAACTCGGTATGTTCGGCTTCATCATCAATGGCATCCAAGCTTCCGCGTTGGAACATGATCTTATAAAAAATGGAAACTGGAATGGAGCAACAGGTACCAGTTTTTGTGAGGATTCTTCGGTGTACCCTAATTGACTTTAATCAAGTTGGCTTTATTCTTGCATATACTGCAGGTCCGTCTTAGTGTCCTCATCCCATATCGAATTTCCGGACGTTGACGCATTTTTAGCAATGTTCATCTTGTATACTGTCGCACCACTCCTGTATCGGATGACCTCGTCAGCGTACTTTAATCTGAGCCTGCTGTCCAGCGATTTTTATGGCTTGCTGATTGGTAAGTAGCCTTTTAATAATATCAGACGTGGCCTTACCGTGAAAATCAGGCTTATCCCTCTTCGTGAGCAGGGGCCAGTTGCGATATATTATAATCGCTAATTTTTGACAGCATTACAACCCATACTGGCTGTATTTCGTGGCGTTTTCTATAGTTATAGTAGGTCTCATCACATACTTTTGGTCTTCAGCCCGTGAGTACTACCTTATAATCTCTGCAAGGAGGATCTTGCTTACACATGATTTGACAGCTGAAGAGCAGGGTGTCCTCAATCCTCAGGTTCCGGCTTACATTAACACTACTACAAGGGAGGAGAATGTTCCTGAATCAGACATAAATAAAGATGGGGATGAAGTAGTTGTACCTAGCCTTGCGAGAGTTTAAAGTCATGAGTAGCTGTGTTTGTATGATGTTCTGGTTTATTGGACGTGTACACGTCTTACGGCATGAAGTTGGAACACCCATGGACTAGCTATTTATGGAATTTGATCGAGCTCGAAAGTGATCGGTTGACCGCTCCTTGGAAAGAGACGTGATCTCGCGTTTTCCTCACTGAGGTTAGTTGCGAGGAAAATGGTAAGAATTCCTTGTGTTGAAGGCGCGTCAAGCGCACATGAAAAATTCCCAAGCTTGAAGAAGAAAATCAAGTGCCTATACCTCAAGGTCAACGCATACCCATAGCTAATATGCAAGGCAATGGCCGGTGCTCTCGAGCTCACAATTTATGTGTGCGGCGTGTTTCACCTAACTTCTCGCGTGGATTGTACGAAACAAGCACCTCGCCCCACCAGAGAACATGTATCACCCATGGACTCGAGCTTCACGCAGATGCGTAAAGGTAGGGGGTTTCGGGTACCCTTGTGGCGACGCTATAACTACATCATTGGCGGGTCAGAAACTGACCTTCCTATAGAGTCATCACCCTCCCAGGATACGGTATGCTGCTGAACATCGTATTAAGGCTAAAATATAACTAACGTGTGCATTTCTTGTTTTGTAGCTTTTAAACATGGCTGCTAATGATGGAAAAAATAACCCTGCTCCAGTACTGGTCACTGCCCATTCTAGTTCTGATCATCGTCCTGCACGTCGCCCAGCAGTCGATTATTCTTCGCCTACCGCCTTCTTCAAAACCCTGGGTGCCCGATGGAAAAGCGTTTGGACGAGGCGATTTATCCTGTCTCTTTTATCTGGACAAGTCGTCTCGTTGTGCATCACATGTACGAATGTGACGACCACAGAGCTTGTGAATCGAGGGCTTTCTTTTCCTGCAATGCAAAACGACCTCTTGTAAGATCTACGTTTTTATCTTAGTCTTCCATGCATTAGAGATGAACCCTAGCTATCTTTCATTGTTTTTGATATTTACGCCCTACACCGTGTACAGATGTAGGAATCCCTTCGCAAACTTGTATCTAGCACCGCTGACATTTTACTTCATAAGACGGTCTCAAGGGCTGGGGAAACGTTATTCTACGCGACGGATGGAAATGTTGGCTCTTTTGTCCTCTCGAACTTCACGGGCTGATAAACGCTTTAGACTTTATCTTGGCTGCATGTGACGTGGAAGGCAACTTTTTTGCCATCAAGGTCAGTTGGGATTGTTAAGGATGGATTCTTCATATCGAAGCAAGAATTATTATAGGCCTATTCGTATACAGACCTGCTAACTTGTATGCTTCTCGATGCGTAAGTGAGTGGGTCTTGTTTGGGCTTTCGCATTCAAATCATATCCTAGATGGGTTATACCTGTTTGTTTGTTCTTCTCGTGGTTATACTTGAAACCAAAATATCATTGGACCCAATTTTTGGTCAGCTTCGAACCCATTCCCTCTATGGCATTAGCAAACATCACCCGATAGGGGGTCCTTATATCAATTGGAGGGTTGGGATTACTTGTTACTTGTGATGTACTCACGGGGAAAAATTGGCGGGCCACAGACAAGGCGAAAGGTAGTGCATTCATATTTGCAGCTGCAACCCTGTATGGATTTGGTATGCGCGTCATGTGTTGTGTCGGATAACATTTACTATCTATCAACTAGCCAACGCAACGGAGGAATTTTTCGTTCGAAAGCGACCTTTATACGAGGCATTACTGACGTAATTTTGGCCTATTCAATTTCACTCATACTTGAGCAGGTTGTCGGGCAACTTGGCATGTTTGGTTTTATTATATGTGGCGTCCAAGGCTCGGTACTGGAATACAACCATATTAAGAGTGGAAAATGGGATGGAGCCACCGGTAAGAATCTCTATCGTAACCCTTGGGCATACTACGAGTGGTTCACTTTTTTTTAAAAGCCAGCTTTCTCCTTGCATATAGCGCAGGTGCATAAAATGACCCTCTGCCATATTGATCGTTTGCTAACGGCATCCTCAGCTATGCTGATACTGTATACCATTGCTCCGGTGTTGTACCGGCTAGCCTCGTCCACGTATCTTAACATGAGTATTTTGTCTAGCAATTTTTACAGTTTATTATTTGGTAAGTGGGCATTTCAAAGATGAGATGATTTTTACTAGAAGTGCCCCAGGCTTATTCCTCTTCGTGAGTTGGCTTTACGGGTACAGTGATTAATTCTTACCGGTACTTATAGCATTATCGCCCATACTGGCTATACTTCATATCATTTGCTGTGATTTTAATAGGCCTTGTGACGTATTTTTGGACTTCAAGCCGTGGGTAGTTCCAGTTGATGATTGCGATGCGATTTCTCTGATGGATGTCTAACAGCCGAAGAGCAGGGTGCCCTCGATCCTGAGATTCCCACTTATGTCACCACTGCAAAGGCGAAGAGGTTCGAACAGAGTGAGAGCCGTGACAGAAACGGGGATGAAGTAGTAGTAGCCAGTCTTGCAGATGTGTAATCCCGATAGAAACTCGAGGAGCGCTTTATTTTCGATAACTTACGTTGTGAATTCCCAAATCTTTACTAGTTAACTCTTTGCAGAGTTGGTAGAACTGTCTTGGAAATGACATGTATCTTATTGTGTACATATGCCGGAAAAAAAAAAAGAAAAGAGAAAAATCTGCCATAACTCGAAAGGTGGTGGCTGTGTTGATGGCACCAGTGGCGTCGCCTTCGACGACGACGGGCGTTATACTTCTAACTCATGGACTCCCAAACCTCCTCCCCTGCTACTCATCATTCTACATCATCTGCACGCCATGAAAATACTGTCGTGGCCTTCATCATTGGACTGTCCATTATCCTTCTAGCATCCATACTTAATGCCGCGGGGTTAAATCTCACGAAACTGGACCATGTTCGTTCTTGTTTTTATTCTTCTGGGGATGTTTCTGAAGCAGTCTTATCGATAAGGTGCGCACGAGTGCAATACCAAAAGCATCACGACAGAAAGACTGGATGAGACCTTTATGGTTACTAGGAATGATACTTTATATGTATGTGAGCTTGTACGTCATGTTTCCCGGAGCTGAGCCACATTTTTAGACTCTCTCAACTAATAGGCAGCACACTAGCTTTGGGATATATGCGTGCCGGCATGTTTTACCTAACTCGGCGCGTTAATTCGTCTGAATATCTCACCAGAATATGTGGCGCCGTTGGGTTCAAGTTCTCTCATTTTTAACTTTCTCTTCGCGCGATTTCTCGTAGGAACACCAGTCACACGCAATGATATTTATGTACGTGTGTCGTTTCCCCCGGTTCACTTGGGATAATGAAAGACATCATACTATAGGGAACGATAATTGTTGTCCTCGGGGTGGTTGGAATTGTTGCTTTCGGTTCAATAAACAGTGGTCTCACAACGGAGATAGATGCTGCACGACTGTCCGTCCTTTGGCGGCGACCAGGCTGGCTGGGATACTTCTTTGCAATGACTTTCGCACTCTCACTGTTGCTGATCTTCATCACGCGTCTTGAGGCCGTCTTGGTAACTCGAAACGAGATCACACCTGGCTCAGAGAACAACAGTTCCCAGAATTTGCTTGTTGGTTCAAGTTTCTGGGATAAACTAGGCGTTGTTGGTAGGGCAGTGAAAGCAACCCAGTTTTGCTGGGGAAAGATAATGATCTGGGTTACCGAAAGACTCGAAACCTGGACTGCTCCAAAACCTGACAAGCAGGTGGCATGGACACTTGGCATTGGATGGGCTTGTTGTGGTGGTGGGCTTGCGGGAGGGTGTTTAGTTTTTGCAAAAGCAAGGTGTGTCACGAATTGTTTTATTAGGCAGGTTGTAAATTCAATCTATAAGTGTGAACCTGGTATCTGGGTCAATACCCCACAAAAATACTGGAAATCAACTCGCACATGCGTCAACCATCTTCACATTCATCTTCTTGATTGCTACAGCTATCATGCAAATTGTATGTCTTAACAGAGGCCTCAAGGTCTATGATTCAACATTAGTTGTACCCGTCTTTTATGGCGTGTACACGGCCATGGGGTATGTGTGTATATCGTACAATAATAGTCAGTTAATCTTACTCATTGGTGTCAGATTCCTCAATTCTTTGGTTTGTCATTGAAATTATGTGCAATACCATTTTCAGACTATCCACAGATATTCAACGACGAAGTCGACGCCTACCATGGCTGGACGTTATTCTTAATATTCTTGTCCATCTCGGTTTTAATTGCCGGAGTCGTACTTCTTACGCACAAGAAACCTGAGCCTGTGAATGGCAAAGTCAAGTCCGCTACTCTTCCTCGGGCGAGAAGACCAAAGAACAAATCACCACGATTGACGGATGATCTGGAGTCGCAGGAAGAGAACGAGAACGGCGACGAAAGAGATAATGAACGAGACGTGCTATGGAACGTAGGGAATGCGAGTGATGACGACGATATTGACCAGGATGAAGATGACGACATTGACCACCATCAACGTCCTTCGAGCAGCGTTGATGGTCGGCCCAAAAGGCGAATTCCAGCTAATAACGGAGAGGAAGGCATTAGACTAATGTCCACAGATGGTGATGTCCATGACGTCCACGACAAGAACAGACATTCCACTAGCAGTTTTAGAGGGATTTCGGAGAGTTATGGGTTGGGGAAAAGTGCAGGCATGAGCAGATAGTATTTTGCATATAGCAATCCATTTTACAAGCGCGTATTTAAGCTATAAGATTCATAATTATATGCTTATCGTTTAATACTGTCCCAGTTGTGTCCGTATTAATCCATCCAGAGTACCCAATCAACTTCTATCCATACAACTCGGGGTGCCAAAGTGCAATTAGCGTACATGAAACTTTAAGGTGTTAATGTCTATCATAGAACGTCGAAAGTAGACGTGGAGCATGAGATATATATACTTTGAGACCCAACACCTACAGGAACAGTAACATTTGTCGGGTCAAGAGGCATTCCATTTGTGGAACACGTGTATCCTATGTCAGGAAGTAGGATGAAGAGGAAAGGTTCTTTGCCGCTGACCTGTGCGTCGACGTATTAGCCAATGTCGGTATCGCTATCATAATTGTCTTTGGGAATCTTGATGGGGTTGACTTGGGAGACGAGTTACATGCGTCTGTGACACAACCCCAGACGGTCGGAAGCTTTTCCATCCCAGTTTGCTAACGACGACAGTGAGGCCTTGGATGATAATAGTACTGGATTATGTAGAACACATATATTTGCGGTTCCACAAAATGGTGGTAATGGGGGCATGCACTGCAAACTGGATAAGTTACTCGGACTCCCTGAATCAAAGTCGGATGAATACAGAAGTGGCTAATCCATCTTATTAGTCTCCTGCCAGAATCAAACAGAATGGACGTACATGGGTCACTCCTGTATGGGACGGACAAGGAATAACTGACTTCATTATCGGCGGGGACCAATGCGGTGCTTTCATTTGAAGACGAGATGAATCGGATGGGGGTAAAGAACAGGATCCGACGTCCGGTAGAACTTCGTATGACCAGGGGGAGAATAAGGGCGAGGGTGTCCCATGAACCCCGCTGTCGGATAGGTCCCTCGCGTTTGCAAAGCCCAGAGAAATAATCTCCTGCCTTGGACCATTCTCATACTTTATCTCCGCTTCGTTGTCAGAACGCCGTTCGGGTAAATCCGACAAGGAAACAAGTCGTGGATGGGGATTGCGTTTAGGTAAATGTCGCTTCGCAGGCCGAAAGCGATAATCAGGGTGTAATAGGGCATGTTCTCTGCGTTCCTGGTCGGCGAGCGTTTTGAAATGGTCCCTTTCTTGGCTCGGGAGTTGATGCCAGGCTTCTGCCGCTCTTTTGGACAATGACTTTTCTGCGGAGGTTCTTGTTCTTCTAATACGCCTGCCCACCCTGGAATGAAGCCGGGCGTATTCGCACCGAAATATTATGAATGCATTACGAGGACGAGCGACCCACGAGGGGTCGCCAGCCGTGACGCGCTCCGACTCCTTCCCTTCGTTATGGAACGCGCTGTCAGCTGGAGATGCAGACCCAGACAACTGAATAGAGGCGTCGCCCCTCTTGTTATCATTCCAGTCATCCGGGGGTCGAATAAGACACGGGCCCGCCTTATCTGGGTATTCGCGTTGGGGGTTCATAGATCAGAGTATGCATGTGCAGGTCGCACTCAAAAAAAAAACGTTTAAGTACATAGGATCGAAATCTTATGATACCTGTTTTTCGCGACCGGTTTGACGGTGCTTCTTGGATCAAAGATAAAATTCAGGAATTTGAAATTACCCATACGCGATCACAGGAATGATAAATTAGGCCACGGCAACCAAAGGTTCTGTAGCGCATTAGGGAATGTAGAATAAGAGACATTTTGGTTCAGGTGTCAAGCGCTGTTACTCGGTGTTATCGTAAGTGGTCCATAGGTTGCTGTCAGTATTACCGTGACATACCACATTCCATACACCCTTCTGGGGTGTAGTTGTGCTGCTTGACAAGCGTGCCCTGTCATTTCTGCGGATCTGAATGTCCGACTGATATTCAATTTCACCTTTAAAAGCCTAGTACTTAGGGCACCGCAGTAGGGGATGGTTACTCGACCAAAAATAGATTGATGAAATTCCCACAGCGCACCCGCCAGTCCCCCATGCCGCCCCGCAAAGATGCTGATTACATGGATGTCGATTCCGATTCGGACATCTCTCTACCTGATGGGAGCCACGACACAAGCAAAGGAAAGGGAAAGGGTCGGACTAAGGCTGGAGAGCGCAAGAGAGGCAAGGGGAAGGGAAAAGCGAAGGAAAACGTGCGCAACAGAGTTTAGCATATACAGTATCTGACTATCTCTCGGAATAGCAACCATACACCTGGGAGGCTTCATATGCACGGTCTTGGGATACAGTACAGGAAGACGAAGGGGGCAGTTTGCAGACATCAGTAGAAGAGCTGCTGGCAAGAGGGAGGCGTAGACGGTTAGTTCATCTATACCTTGACAAATACAATGTTCTGATATGAGAATCTTTGGTAGACTGCTGGTGCCAGCAACGGCGGTGCGCCGCACCATCATTAGACATCTTATTTTGTTATTGGATTTATCAACGTCCATGATGGACAGGGACATGAGGCCGACACGTTTCGACCTTATGCTGCAATACGTACGGGAGTTCGTTGTTGAGTGGTTTGATCAGAACCCATTGGGTCAGATAGGGATTGTAGGGATGCGGGCGGGGCTCGGTGAGAGGGTATGCGAGATGTCAGGTACTCGGTTGGCACAGCGCGCCAGTGAATTACTCAAGTTAGCTGGCAGGGAATCCTCAGGACGTCCTCAAGGCTATATCTGAAAGGCATAAACTTGAGCCCGCTGGGGAACCGAGCTTACAAAATTCTATCGAAATGGCGAAAAGTACAATGAGGTTTGTCCTTAACCTTCTCTTCAATTCGTTAACTGCAGCCGGGGTGTAGTCACCTACCAACCCATTCTTCTCGCGAGATTCTTATCATCTTTGGTTCTTTAACGACATGCGACCCTGGAAATATTCACGAGACGGTCGAAACTTGTGTGAAGAACAAAATAAGAATTTCTGTCGTGGCATTAGCTGCCGAAATGAAAATATGTCGTGAGCTATGCGAGAAGACGGGTGGTAAGTCAGACTTTTCATTCCGACGTGGGCTGTCATTATAACGATGGTAGGTCAGTTTGGGGTTGCCATGAATGAAGGTCATTTTAAGGATCTTTTATTCGAATTAGTACCCCCCCCGGCCCAGCGTGCCCTGTCACGCGCGGCGGGGACTGGTGCTATTAATCCAGCCGCAGATTTGATGATGATGGGATTCCCTACACGGCTTCCTGATGCGTCACCTCCAAGCTTTTGCGTTTGCCATAGCGAGCTAAGAAGCGAAGGCTTCTTATGCCCTCGTTGCCAGGCAAAGATTTGCGACATCCCAACAGATTGCAACATCTGTGGATTGATGATCGTCAGCTCCCCTCATCTCGCTAGGAGTTATCACCACTTGTTTCCTGTAAAAGCTTATGAGACAGTGTGCGTCAAGAGCACGTACTTGTATCCGTCGTTCTAACATATGAACAGAACTTCAGAAGGTCTTTCTCGGACAGCGGCTGAGTGTCGTGCATGCTCTCGGCCATTTCCCGCCATTGCATCTGCAAATGTCACGGAAGGAGTGAGCCCGGTTGGGCGATACAGGTGCCCGGAGTGCCACAATGAGTTTTGTTCGGATTGCGACGTATTCATTCATGATGTTGTCCACTGTTGCCCGGGTTGTGGAAAGTAGCCTATACATGTACTTACGTTCAGCCGTGCGAATAAGTTAGCACTCATCGTGTTCTCCGCGCGGATGAAGCAACGTTGTCTCTTCGTGGCATGCTGGCGTATTATAAAAACCGCATATCACTTTTAAATTAACCCTTTTGAGCCCCATGCATTGGACGCAGGTCTGTATATTTATTGCTCTACTAACCCTTTCCTGCATACGCAGTGACCTGTTCTATGCCAATACGCTTCTACTTTTCTGGGACAGAGGGGATGCGGCTTCCTTACAAAGTTCCTCTTTCTTGAATCGTTGCGCTGCTCTGAAGGCGAAAACAGGTCACCCCAGGGACTTTCATCAACGATCGCGTTCCGACCGGTTTGTCGAGGGGACGAAACCAGTTCTGATTAAGGGGGCGAATATTTGGACTGGTGAAAAGAATGGTACAGAGATTATCAATGGTGATATCCTTTTGGACAAGGGTATTATTCAAGGAGTTGGTCGTTCTACAGCTACCGCTCTTGCTGCCTGCACTGGGGAAATCATTGTCATAGACGCCAACAGCGCCTGGGTTACCCCAGGTCTCATTGACATTCGCTCACACCATGGCATCCTATCTTCCCCTCAGCTTGACGGAGCGAGGGATGAGAGTTCCTCACGTGGAACCATTCAACCCTGGCTGCGTACTATAGATGCGTTAAACACCCATGACGATGCGTATCCATTGTCAATTGCGGGCGGAACCACGACGACTTTAGTTCTACCCGGCTCTACCGATGGTATAGGTGTGTTACCTTCACAGATTTTTTTTATTACTCTGATCATGCACAGGGGGGGAGGGCTATGTAGTAAAACTTCGTGATACATCGGAGCATTCACCCACTTCCATGCTTTTAGAACCTGGATCTCAAGTCAAAACTCGAACAATCAATGATGGATATTCTGGATGGCGTTATATAATGTGAGATGTACCATACGCCTTTCCAGAGGTTTACTCACTAGATCGCTTTTTCTGATAATAATAAAAAAGACATGCCTGTGGTATGTGTTCACAAATACATGATCATCCACTGGAGTGTTTACTACGGACGAGCAGGTGAAGATCCTCGTGAGTCTGTTGCTGTCGCTAATAAGGATATAATGACAATCCACAGATAACATGTATAACACATCGAGAATGGATAATATGTGGGCTCTGAGATACGCGTTAGTGCCACATAGATTTATCTATAACTGGGTCGTTTAAATATCTATTCTATAGGTATACACAGGCGAAGGAGGTTGTAAGACTACAAGATGAATATTGCTCAAAAGTACCAATGGACGGTGACTTTACGGATGATTTTCCGGAAGATTACGACTGGGAATTGTTGATGGACGTTTTAAGGGGTAAAGTGAAGGTACAATCCTCGGTTTCCGTCGCCACTCTACCTTAATAGTTGAGACCAGGTTCATATACACTGCAATGAGGCGGTGGATCTTGATGGTGTCGTCCGAGTCAGTAGCCCACAATTTCTGCGGCTACTGGCAGCTCATCATTCTTTGTAGCTCAGTCAAGAGTTTCACTTTCCAATTGCAGTAATTCATTCGGGTAGTGATGCCTATCTAGTCCCTGAAGTGTTACAGCGGGCTTACGGTATGTTCACCCTGTGATCTTTCTTCAACCATTCTTATCATTTCCAGGTCAATCGCCTGCACTAGCACTTTCTTCGAATAGCAGGTAAAAGGATATACACTACTTATTTTATGCCATTGACCGGGGGGAAAGGAAGCAACATGAAAAGTATAGAGCATCAGAGTTTGCCCCGAGAATATTAGCAGACCGTAATTTCACTGTCTTAATACAGGTGGGTTGTTCGTTTGAAAGGAGGTGATTGATAACTATCGTTCACAGAGTTACTCCCCACAAGGAATACATGGACGGTATCTCTTATACGAAGCTCAGAGAGCCTTTTTCTATGGCCTACCACCAAACTTGGCGATTACCTCCGTCACAAGCATGCCAGCTGAAGCAATGGGAATGGGACACAGAATTGGTTACATTAAGCAAGGTCAGTTATTTGAACTTTATATCCACAATATATGTTGACATTATCAGGTTGGGATGCTGGTGAATATATATCGCTGATCGGTCAGAAGCTTTTTTCACGAGTCACTGTAGATCTGGTCATGTGGGATAGCCATCCATTAGCGCTAGGGGCTACGCCATCTCAAGTTTTCATCGATGGCATTCCACAATTATCTACACAACGCACACACAAACCTGAAAAATTCCAGAAGCTACCTGAGGTTCCGAATTTTGATAAAGAGGCTCAGGATGCCCTGGATTATGATGGCTTGCCCCCTCTATACCCAAAGAAAGTATCAAAAACGGTTGTGTTTACCAATATTACCTCCATATACAATACATCTCAAGCAGTAGGAGTCGAGCGATTGCTTCTTGCTGACCACAATGGTCCTCTTGCTGTCGTCATTTCTCCGAGTGGAAAATTTAGGTGCATCGGATCTTACGAATTGTGCTTGATTTCGGATTTACTTGACGAGGCCTCGATAATTGACTTGCATGGTGGCTCAATATCGCCGGCCTTTGTTTCGTTCGGCTCCTCATTAGGTCTACAAGAGATCTATGCTGAAGCATCCACAAACGATGGCATTGCTGTTGATCCGCTAGCCGGACCTATTCCGAAGGTTATTGGAGGTGACGCCAGTATCGTGCACGCCCTCGATGGTCTTGAATTCGGAACTAGAGACTCGCTGTACGTAGGGAGACACATATTCGTAAAATGCTGTCCTGACAGTTATGGGTCCCTAGCTTGGCATATAGAGCTGGTGTAAGCATTGGATCTGTCCCAATCAACGTCCGCTGAGCTTTTTCAGGTTACGTCTGCAATATCGGCACCTAGTCACAGAGGGTTCTCTGCGGGTCTTAGCGTACAGTTTTCCACTGGCGCTCTGCATAGACTGGAAAGGGGGGCAATTAAAGAAGACACTGTCGCCCTTCACTTTTCGATACGTCATGTACCTAATCTAAGTATAGGTACGCAGATTGGGGCATTGCGTCGTCTGTTCTTTGAACCACCTAAGGGTGCAATTGGGTACTGGTTTGGCCAAGTAATCGAGGTAAAGATAGGTATTTTCACATACACCGGGCATTCATTCTATGTTTTAGGGTGCTATTCCGTTGGTCATAGAAGCTCACAGTGCTGATGTGATTGCAACATTGGTTATTCTGAAGAAAGAAGTTGAGCTGGAGAACAAGAAGACCATACAAATGACTATTACAGGTGCCGCTGAGGCCCATATGTTGGCGAGTGAGCTTGCCGAGGCTCGAATTGGTATCATCTTGACTCCGTCCCGTCCATACCCGAAAAATTGGGAGAGACGACGAATGTAAGCAATGCTTAAGACAAACCTTATTTACTGTTCAACGATGAGTAGCCTGCCCGGACCCCCTTTGACCCCCAAGAGCGCTATAGCGACATTGCTGTCTCATGGTGTAATGCTTGGTCTTGGTGTCGAGGAGATTTCATTGGCCCGTGATTTGCCTTTCGATGTAGCATGGGTAGGTCTTTTCTTTCCTTCCTATGATTGTATGATTTGAAATGCAATTTTTTTCAGGCATCTATTGAAGCGGGCGGGAATATGAAAAAAGAACAAGCCCTAGCTTTAGGATCCACAAATATTAAACAATTACTTGGTATTCAGACGACGAAGGCGGAGATGGTCGTCACTCAGAACGGGGATCTTCTGGATTTTGGATCTCGAGTGGTCGGTATTATCTCAGCCGAGCAGGGACTTGTACATCTCACATTGTGATTGTATCTGTGTAAACTGTCAATACTAATCTGGATCCGATGTATGACGCGTACAACTAGCATTATATGTTGCCAATGCAAGGTTTAAACCAGGCCAGGCTTTGCAAATCTTCCATACTATTAAACACCAGTTGCGCGACGCAACTCTTCTTGCACAGAAAGTTTTTTAAGTAAGTAACATAGTGACATATATTGAAACGACGTCGGGTCCATATTACGTAAATATAAAGTGACTCCCAACAATGGCAGTTCGCGACGAATTGCGTCAGAAATCTATAGCCAACGACGCAGGCATGAAGAACAAGAGCTCGCAAGCAGTCAACAGTCCAAAGAAAATTACAGACTATTTCATGCGTAATAAGGCTAGCAGCGCTGGAAGTACTGTTGCTCCTTCGGCATCACCATCGTACGCGTCATTAAGGCGACGCGACAGTCAGAAAGGCGAAGAGCCTACTGCAGCACGCAAATCTAGCAGATTAATCGAGAGAACAGGGAAGAATGAATCGATCATGATAACCTCCTCGAAGAGAGTGCGTTCTCCCGACATTGTCTCTCCGCAGAGCAAGAATACGACAAGCGGGGAGCGTTCAAGGCAATCAAAGCGACATCGAAAATTTGATAATGACTCTGACGTAGAAATGTTGGATTCCGCAGTTATGAAACCATTAGTACGTACATTCTCTGAAGATCGACTGATTGGGAATAATATTTTGTATGCTATAGGGGCATGTGGGAAAGCCTAGTAGAGCTTCTCCAGTTGAACAAATGTCAGCTGGACGTTTTGAAACAGTTCCAACCAGCCAACCGGATGAATTGGAACTGGACTCAGCTTATACTATTGAAGGTGGAAAATGGGATAAAGATGAGGTGCGGAAATGCGTTGAGCAATGGCGACGACAAGCCTCGCGTGAACTTCCAGACGCACGGTCAGATGAAGATAGTGAAATGCAAGAACTCATCAATCAAATGTCATCACCATTGCCGTCCGTCCCTTCGACTCCTAAATCCCTTCTATCGGACCATTCAAATGGGGCAGGTACAGGCCACAACTCATCCATCCCCAGTTTGCCAACACCGCCTGTCTCGGAAGATGTGTCTAGACAATCATCGCCCCAACCCCCGACTCTCCTAGACGAGAGGTCTACAACTGAGTTTATGCTGGAAAAAATAAAAAGTGAAGTTCTGGCTAAGGTCCAGATTCATCAAGATAGTCCTCCGCCGCAATTTGACGAGGTATTGGATTCAAGCAGTGAAGAAGAGCTGTTGCTACCTCTGTTCATTGGTCGCAAGGAAAAGGAGAAAAGGTCCATACTTTTTGAAGGAATGACTTTGTTATGGTTGTTAATCAGTCGTCATAGGAAACCGCACTTAAACACACCCGACTATAGGCAAAAGTACCCTTATTCTCTCAGGAGCCGTAGACTGAAAGTAGATCAGCCCGGAACTGTACCCTCTAATGCAGGGCGTAACTTTATTTCGCAAAATGTTACCAAATCGAAGCGGAGTTATCTCAAGAAAGTAGTGGCCAAGGAATATAATCCTCTTGATGCTCTTCTAGCAGAAAAAAGGAAGCTTCAGAAAGCCGGGAAAGATGTGCAAGCTGTCATCCAGGCGGAATCTGTGCTCAAGGCCAAGCAGGCCTTACGGGAGGAGGATTTAGGTAGCGACGAAATCCTGGATAAATGGCTGGATGAAAGGAGTGCTCAGAGCATGATTCAGGAAATGCTGGCAAGCAATCAGGGCTACCTTGAGCAAAGGAACAATTCGGATATGTCACTAGATGCGGAGGACGCTGCAAATTTGATCCTTACAAATGGAAAGAAGGTAGTCGATATCCTGAAATACGATAAGGTTATGGAAGAGCAATCCCTTGGTATTTCTGAGCTTCGTTTATGGATAGAGTTTCAAAGCAACTCCGACAAGCGCCTATCGACAAACTGCCGGAACTACACATTCCAATACTGTGGTGTGCACCCTGTTATTAGCCTTCTAAAAACATCGGTCGAAGAAAGAGGTAAGCGAACACGTCTGTTTAAAACAAATCAACTAATTAGCTGTACGAAAGATATTGCACAAATTGCCTCAATCTTAGATTCTGGAATTCTTGCAAATGTAGATTTGAGCGATTGTGCAACTCTTCCGCTGTTCTTATGTGAACAAGGTGCCTTCGAACAGAACGATGTATATGATTTGAATGCTTATTTGTGTATCACAAAGTTTTCTCTTTCCCGCAGGACATACTTGCGCCATCAGCCTTCCGTTCGCTGATGTCAATCTATGCTGATACGGGAACTAGCGTTGTACCTTTCAGCGCTGTCTGGCTATTTCGAGTTCTTGCGGCCCTTGGAGCCGACCCAACTGTCCTGGAACAGATGGGGTATGAGGCTTGCGATGCCGACAACACCGTTTCTATTAGCATCGACTATCGAGCTGAGTCGGTGTTGCGTTTGATTCTTCTATTGAAGGCAACGGCTAAGTCCGGGCGGTTGGAGGTCAATGACATTCCTGATATTATCATTGCGATCCAACGCATCTTGCTTGATCCATCAACATCTCATCAGTTATGCATGGACGTCACGAGTTTAGTGGATAATCTGTGCAACCTCGCAACACCCGATGTGGTATGGTTTTAGTTTCTAAATCATTAAACTAAATATGACACTATTGTAGGACAGACGCATTTATGAAAAGACCACCTCGTTTGTCTTCACATTAGAACTGCCTTGCAGAACTCGTATTATATCCACTTTCAATCGTGGCTCCGCGCCCTCCAGGCGTATTGCCAAGTGGTTGTCTTATTCGACACTTACGGATCAGATTTTCCAGAGAAAGGTATGTTACGAAATTCACAACTAATCTGCTTATTCTGACGTTGCACCAGGACGAAGAGGACATCCCACCGCTGGAAGAACTACTTAACATTGTGGAGTCCGCTAACATTTTCCGGATATACGACAATACTGACTACAATGCTTTGTGGCAATACGTTCAAATTCTTAGCATTGTTCTTACAGATGTGGAACTTTATAACGCTGCTGAACGTAGGACTTCTGTCGCTCAGGAACAAGTTGGAAGCCCAGTTAGGCAGAAGAACAAGCATAGAGTCACCCTTATTCATGAATCCCTTGAACGACTGCATGCTACGATTCGTGAGTAGCCTATTCTAAGACGCCAATTTAAACTGATCCAAGCAGAGGATACCCGTACACTGCATCTTGATCGTTCGAGAGCCAAAGCTGCTATCAAACAGCTTTCTCTCCGACTACGTTACCAGCATGCTGACTTGGCGCGCGACCAAAAAGTTGGTATACCTAGGAGGAAAACATTAGATCAGTTCTTTTCCCCTAAGAAGGAACGGAGTGCCCCTTAAACCCATTCGTAGGGTTAATTTTTCGTATTAATTAGTACCTTACCTCATGATTAATTGGATACTGTAAATGTGCTTAGTTTTATCTTAATACAAATTGACAATAACTGGCGAGCACAAAGGGCTAAGGGATATCCGAAGCAGGCACACTTAAGCAACTATCTGGAGACTCCTCCAGTTCAATATCCCACGGCAGACTTGTCTCTCGCTGGGACTGTCCTATATAAGCTTGCGGGGCAGAAGTTCCAGGTTCAGACGTGAGGCCAAGGGAAACGGTTGTTTTGTTCCGTATCGGTTTTTCGAAAGCATTCTTGATATTCTTGACTTTGACTGGCCCAAAACCAGGGAGATTCTGTAATTGCTGACGAGTGGCTCTCACTATATTGGAGAAACTCTGGAAAGTATGCTTAAGTATATTTTGGTCACTGTCTCAATCCAGGACGCACCCCAAATGAGGTCCGAAGGGTTTCTACGTCGGTCTTGTTGATTTTACTTATGCTGGTCAACGACGTCCTTAAAAGTGAATCATAACCTTTCTCTATGCGTTCTTTTATAATGTTGGGCGGCTTGTGCTCAAACTGTTTATAGATGGACAGGTAATGTCCCGCTTCTTCGGTCCTGTTCTGAAATCAGCAGGTGTCACTATTGGTTGGGACGACGTACGAAAATGAGACAATCACGGTGATGTTGTTGATGAGACTAGTCTGAGAGTCATGTCATTATTATGTTCGGGGGCTTTCTGGAGTGCAAACCTTTGTGAGCTCTCGTATTGGCTCGCGATGATCACTCTGTCCAATGATAGTTTGCCTTACCGTGGATGATGGCCTTGCGCACTTACGATGTCGCACAATACGAGCAATATTCTTAGATTGTATGCGCGTCCCAGTGACTCAATTCGTCCGTAGATGTACTCCGGATGTAGTCGATGATATCTCAGGCTGATAACTGTCCGAGAGCATGTTCATACCAATGACAATACATATTACCTCAAAAATAACACCCCTGCCGTCCTGCCTACCTGAAAATCGGCAGGTATCTCTGCATACTCCGTGCCGACATTACGAATAAAGTTGAGCACTGGGTTAAGTCGCTGTAATATATGAGAGCGGGAATGCTAAATGGTTAAGACGACTGACCTGCCGTGGACTTACAATGATACTATTTCCAGAACCTGGATGTACGACAGGCGGTACAGGAACATTGGTGGAGGACATTCAAGTAGCCGTTCCGATGCCGGAAGCGAATTGTACTTGGTTCATCAATGCATCAACGCGTTTCGCAGCTTCAACCCTAACTATGGACAAGCTACCGAGCTTTCATTCACGCAGCAAATCCAACCACGGCGCGAAAACCATAGTGTCTAAATTTCGTCTGTTGGCCGTGTTATGTGTCGCATGCTTGCTAGCATACACATTTCAGTCTGTCTTTACGCTGACGCGACGCGAAGACCAGCTTATCAAGTCGCCTCACACCCCGCCAAATGCACAAGATATTCTGCATAAATGTCGACAGCTTAACGTTAAACCTGAACCTCCGAAAGATTTCCACTCCAGGACTACGTCAGACCGTTATGAGCCGGGAACGCCTCCGGTGTTGCTCAAGAATGCCAGCATCTGGACAGGGCTTTCTTCTGGCAGGGAAGTGATACACGGTGATTTGCTACTTGATAGGGGGTTGATCAAAGCCGTCGGCGACGTTGTTCAGAGTAGATTGCATGGATATAGCGATCTTAGAGTATCAGATCTTCAGGGTGCATGGATTACGCCAGGGTAGGCATAGAGAACCATTACGGGGGTTCATATATCTGACTGAAAACAATTAGCATAGTTGATATGCATTCTCACCTTGGTGTGGATAGCGCTCCAGAACTTAAAGGCTCGGATGATACGAATTCGCTTAAGGGAATAGCACAACCTTGGCTTCGGAGTCTCGATGGCCTAAACTCACATGATGAAGCGTACCACCTCTCAATATCTGGAGGGGTTACTACTGCAAATGTGCTTCCTGGTTCAGCGAATGCAATAGGTTTGTGAACGACTGCTACACTGTGTAATCTAACCATTATGGCAGGTGGTCAAGCTTTTCCCATTAAAATAAGGCCTACAGGGGAACGATCTATATCTTCAATGTTGCTTGAACCGCCTTATAATATCGACACCATGCGCATTGATCCATCCTCACCACCCAGGTGGCGACAAATGAAGTGCGTGCTAATGTAGTTTGTTATATGTATGTTTTCCTGACACCTGGCCTAGACATGCATGCGGTTTGTGTATTGGTCTACAGTTTCTTTGATCCATATCCTAAACAATAACTCTCCCCAGGCGAAAATCCAAGTAAGTTGCAGTTCCCAACGTGGCGCAGGATGCTTATAGGCTAAATAGGCAACGTGTATTCTGGATCGAGAATGGATACTATATGGTCATTTCGCAAGAGGTATTCATGTGCTGTTCGTGTCTAGGCCCACAGTTCATATATTACCGTAGTTACGAGACCGCGCGGAGGATTAAGCAACAACAGGACGAGTACTGTGACAAAGCTCTCTCAGGTAATTGGGAAGGTTTGAATGAATTCCCCGAGGATCTTCAATGGGAGGCTCTTGTTGATGTCCTTCGCGGTCGTGTCAAGGTAAAGTATGAGTGCGTCGACCACGAACATTTTACACAATAATGTTACAAGGTTCATACACACTGTTACGAAGCAACCGACCTGGATGGAATAGTGAGAGTAGGTAGTAATTTCTCTACGTGCACAACAAATGCTCAAGCTTGTTCAGCTGACGAACGAATTTAATTTCTCAATTGCTGCGTTCCACCATGCACACGAGACATATCTTGTTCCTAATCTCCTCAAGAAGGCTTACGGTGGGTGAGAATATTGCTGGGGGGCGGTGGCTTACATGAAATATATTAGGACATCCTCCAGCCGTTGCGCTCTTTGCAACAAATGCCAGGTATAAACGCGAAGCATATAGAGGCTCTGAATTCGCTCCTCGTATCCTTGCTGATAATGGGCTGCAAGTGGTGATGAAGGTGGGTGGAGCCGTTAGAAATTTATTCTGTCGCTCAACCTTCGGAGCAGAGTGACCATCCTGTGTTGAACTCTCGTTACCTCCTCTTTGAAGCTCAGCAGGCATTTTATTACGGTTTACAAGATAATCTTGCTATTGCTTCTATAACGTCTACACCCGCCACAGTGTTGGGGCTAGATCATCGGATAGGCTTTGTTAAAGCAGGTGCGGCGATCAGTCATTCGTAATGCAATCGTTTAATAAGTACCATAGGCTATGATGCCGGTGAGTTCCCCGGTGCGAATCTGCAAAATGATGCGATAAAATTTAGATATTGTCGTCTGGGATTCCCATCCACTTGCACTTGGTGCCACTCCAAAGCAAGTCTTCATAGATGGTATACCGCAGATTGAAAAACCTTTCTCTGTGGAGAAACCCAACACCTTCCAACACCTTCCTAAAACACCCAATTTCGACAAAGAAAGAGCTGATACATTAAAGTTCAATGGCCTACCCCCTTTGGAACCGAACCATTCGGACGCAGACCTCGTAGTTTTCGCGAATGTTAGTAGTGTCTTCGTGAAGGATCGCTCTACTGTCGTTCAGCTTGTCACAGGGGCAAGTGGTGGTGGTCTGTCTACTGTTCTTGCGCGTAAAGGGAAGATTACTTTGTGCACCAATGACGTACCAGAGTGTATATCCAGCTCACTGGCGCGAGTGAGGCAAATCGATCTTCAGGGTGGCTCAATTTCGTGCGTTCATCTTGGTTGAAAAGACCGTAGCCGGTCCATTAATCAACTTTAAATAGTCCTGGTCTTATAACCTACGGCAGTCCTCTAGGATTGGAGCACATTGAATCCGAACCCTCAACGACAGATGGATCTGTTATGAATCCACTCGCGTCTAACTTACCCGAGATCATTGGAGGGTCAGGCGCTGTTATACAAGCAGTCGATGGGTTGCAATTCTCAACAAGAGACGCGCTGTAAGTCCAAACGATTTGTCTATTTCTAGCGATTCGACCTTTCACAGCCTGGCTTATCGAGTGGGTGTAACATCCGGAATAGTAGCACCAGTCGCTTCTGGTATGATTTCTGGTATGAGTACGGTCTTTGACACGGGTGCCCCCCATCGCCTCGCAAAATCTGCAGTAATACAAGAAACTGCCGCGTTCCATGTCGCTATCGGAACTGCCGAAGTGAGCGTAAGCACTCAGATTGCCGCTCTTCGTCATCTCCTGTTTGGCAATGGAAAGGGGGTCCTTGCTGCACAAGTTCAGAGAGTAATTAGGGTGAGCATTGGCGTTCGATTGGGCGTCCCTGGTGTATTCACACGAGTGTTGCCAGGGAGAATTGCCCCTTGTAGTAGATGTGAATAGCGCGGACATTATGGGCTCTCTCATTCATCTGAAAGAGGAGGTGGAAACATATACAGGATCAAAGATAAGACTTGTCTTTAGTGGGGCTTCAGAAGCGCACTTGCTTGCGAAAGAGATAAGTCAGGCCAACGTTGGCATTATCCTGAACCCGTCACATCCATTCCCCATCGAATGGAAGTCTCGGAGAATGTAGGTCGTTCTATTAACACATTCTGGATGATATATAATGGTATACAGCTTACCCGGCCCACCTCTCACGGAGAAGAATGCCTTAATGCATTTGCTAGAGAATAATATCATAGTTGGTTTCGGCGTGCAAGAAAAGTGGATGGCGAGGAACTTGAGGTTTGATCTTGCATGGGTATGGTAGTTTCGTCTTTCCCATGGAGCGGAACAACTCACATGTTAAAGGCGGCCATCGAGGAGTATGGCAAGATCAGCGACGTTGAAGTTCTCGCTGCCGGCTCCATCAACCTCGAGAAGTTACTTGGAGTCGACGAAACCAATACCGATCTTGTTGCGACACAGGGAGGCAGCTTATTTGATCCTGGCAGTAAAGTCGTTGCAATTATTTCGGAACGCAAGGAGGTGGTTGATCTACTTTGAAATTCGGTATATTATGACATTATTATAGGCATGATAACAGTGGGACATCTATGAGTACAAATGAGTGCTACATTGTTACAGTATCATTGGCGTCTGGTTGTTCCAATTGAGTCCTGACAAAGTTCTGGATCCCAGGAAGTGCTTTCAAGAAAACCCGGACTGGTTGGACCTCGTCTGTCCCGTAATTGAAAAGGGAGAATTGTCACAACAGACAATAACGTACTAATTGACACTAAATGGCCGTGTCTTCTGAGGTCTTTCGCTTTTATTTCTGGACCCAAGATGGGATGAATAGAGGGTATCACGACCCAGGAGTGCTGTTGGATGTTGGTAACGCCTGTCTTAGTTTGTCTTGAGACTTGCCTTTTTATACCAGATTCTCATCTCGTCATCGTTTCTTGGCGTTATTGGGATTTTTGAGGTTCCAACAATTTGAATGATCATCTTCACAAGTTTTCTTGCACTCGAAACTGCACGAGTCGAATGAGAGAGGCCAAATACTTTTTGCTGCATCAGCTTACATCTACTTTCAATGAGATCCAGTATAGGTTGACATCCTGGGCCATGTCCTATTAGTATAATACGTTCTGCATTAGATAGCCTAACCTGGTCAGGATCAACATACACCATTGGATTAGGAAACTCACTGAACGAAGTTATCCCAAAGATAGGTAACAATATCCCTCTTAATATCATCCGACGTTTTCGACCGCTATTCAATAATTTAGGTAAGGAATGAACAGGAATGTGCTTGACATACTGGAAGAGGAGTTGTGACAGGTTTAGGATATAAATTGACATCTAGAAGTGCAAATTTCTCTCTCCGAACCCAGTTAATCAGTTCCCTTGAGGTGTCTAGCTATGTGTTGCTATTACCAAACAGTAGTCACAGAAACAAATTGCGGAATACCAAATATGATCTCTCCAGCTCTACATCGCATGTGGCGGACGAAGCCAATTCGAAGCGGAGATTACCGCTGGAAGGTACGTTACGAACACAATTCGAGGGGTTGGAACGTACTTACAATTCATGGGCGAGAAAAACGAGTGTTTTACTTTCAAAAATATCAGAACTACAAGTGGGTATGAGTAAGATGTATCACAAGTTTGCTAAGTGACATACCTGCACGTAATCTGTGCAGAAAAACGGTCTTCTAGTTCCTTGCTGACAAGAGGAATTTGAAGCATGCCATGCTGGACGAATAAGTAGTGCTGTCGGTGAGCCTTGAGTATTTCTAGGCAACACCCTCAGTACCGATTGGGGGCCGCAGATATATGATACGCACCAGGAACCGAGAAAGACACGTCTTCCAGACCTATCGCATGTGATTAGCGTGAGTGTCAAGAAGCCACTACTTGTACTGACCTTCGCGTGGCTCGCATGCCTTCGGATCGACGCTCTTCCAGTATTTGCTTTGTTCTCGGGCGACTAACCAAACAGTCTCTGTACCAGCTTCGCTAGCAACCAGAGGAGCCAATTCGTCTGGTGCTTCCCCTAGGAGTACTTTGACGACTGACAATGCGGAATTAGATATTGACCTGAGGTTGTAGCCACCCTAATAACGCATTAACTTAATCTACGGGAAAGCTAGTCAACCCACTTCGAGCGCAACGACAAGTTTTCCGCCAGCAAGTCCTGCCAACATATGCGTCATATGTGCATAACCCGCTGGTGTAACGTAGCATTCGCCTAAGTCGTCGCCTTCTGCGGCATCGAAACCAGCCGATACTGAGTGCACAGTGAGCCGGTGATTAATTTAGTGGATAATCAAATTTTACTAATGACAAGCTCGGGGGCAAATTCAAGTGCAATTGGCATGATGACCTTTTGGAATGCATGAAGGTAGTCTGCATCCTTCATGCCTTTCTGTGGCCATGGGACATTTACGGAGCTGAAAGGGACGTTGTATGAGTGGGCAAAGAAGTAAAGTAGCCAAACTTACTACCCCACGCCGGGCCCCTCCCCACACGATTGCATACCGCCGAAAGGACCACATGGGTAGAAGGTACCCTGCTCGAAACGATGCAAAGACACATAGAGTACCGTAGGGTCGTCATAGAAAGCCCTTTGTGTTCCATTTCCTGTGAATGCATGGAATTACGCTGATATATGTGCTACTCAAAAGTTACCATGATGTACATCCCTTGGTAACATTTGAGCTTGAACACATATATCAGTAAGGGTATACTTACCAATCAAGAATCATAATTCTTTTGATCGGAGTGACTTGCTGTACTACTTTTGCAGCAACTGCTACATTGTTGAAGAAGCAAAAGCCCATGTGCTCGTCTGGTTCGGCATGGTGACCTGGAGGGCGGACGATGGCAAATGCTTTCTGCAATTCGCCCCGCGCCACCGCCAGACAAGCCTCGATGACACCGCCACAGCTGAGCAGAGCAGCCCGCGTTGTTCCTTGCATGACATAGAGGGATAACTGTTCATAGTACTCCTCCGAGTCGGCTATTTCCTGCGCGGACATGTCTGAAGAATAATGAGTCCGGAGGGATGGGTCAGTAGAAGGGACTGACGCTGGATGGCGAGGACCTTGTCCCAGTGATCTTCGCTGTGGACAAGGAGGGCCTCGTCTCTGAGGACGGGCCTGATGGGAAGCCACTTCATTTTGGGGGTATAGTGGGCCACGACGAGGGTGTGATAAATGGAGACGATCCTGTCCGGGCACTCTGGATGGCCGGCGGGACTGAAGTGGGCCGTCATTTCTGCGGCGTAGACATAACCGACGGAGAGGGCGGGAAGGTGAAGGGGGACGGATGTGGCACGTGGCCTGTGGGGGAGGCATTGGAGGTTGGTGGGCGGGTCGATGTCCATGCGAGAGGCGGGGGCACGTGACCCTGACGCTACCCACATTTCATCGCTCGCCCGCCACTCGATGCTGGATCGCCATGCGCAGCGTCAGCATATCATCGCCTCCGTACGTCCCGCCCGCCCCCGCCCGCCCCTGCTGACCCTCCTCCAGCTCGACGCCCTCCTCTACCAGCTCGACACCCTCGCCTTCTTCTTCGCTCCCTCCCTCCTCCCCTACCTTTGCCGCCTCCTCGCACAGTCCCAGTGCTCCAAGCCAAAGGATGACGACACCTCCCACTCCCTCCGCTTCTACCTCATCCTCATTGTCCTGCTCAACCTCCCTAGTCTTTGGTACCATTTTACCCGCAGCTCTTTTGAAGACAGAGCCGTTGTCCTCGACTTTGTTGGTCTTGGTATGTCACATGCGGTCCCTTGTGCCTGTCTGACATCCCATAGCTTATGCCCCGTCAAAACTGCAACTCATCACACTCGATGCCCTCATCATTTTTCTCCAAATTCTGCTCGCAACTATCGCTTACGAGACCGCCTTGTCGGTGAACACATCTGAACCAGATATCTTTGCGCCATTGCCTCCCTCGTCACGTGCAGAAGCAAAAGACATCCATTCGCAGTATGTTATCGATATGCGCTTTAGACCCTTTCTATCTCGACTACGCAATCCACCACCCATACGCCAGAGCCCCTCTCTTCCACTTCCAAACACCGCTCCTTGGTCTCTTCCAACTGGTATGGGTTTGGCCCTCATGCGTGCTGGCAGGCGAATGAGGACAGGCGGAAACAATAGACCTGGTGGGCGGGACAGGCGCTTCCCTGGGACTCTCGATAACCAGGCGGACTCCACCAATACATAATAATAGCGTTAATTATTTTTTGTCTAATTATAATCTTCCACACTGCATACCGCTACCAGTTTCGCTTCATCTGCCAAGGCATAATTGTCAGTCACACAAACCAATTACGAATACAATTACTGACAGCGCGACGTAGACACTGGGCAAATTTCGCAAATTCATCCTTGCAGATATCCTTCCTTACATCTGTGTATGTCGCCACTATGCATCTCCCATAAGCCGATGCTTCGCCTGCGCACGTCGAGGTTGAGTGAACTGCTAGGCGTTTTAACGGTGTTAACGACTTTGTCGTCTTGGATGTCATGTCGAACCACGTTTTCGAGTGCCCACCTGATCGCTCCCGATTATGTAAGCTAACAGGTACCTTAACTGCTCGCTCTCATGCTTGTTAGTCTGCTGCACGCTCTCATTTCCTTCCCATAGGCTCTTTCAAAACCTTTTGACTTGTCGGGACCCGCGCAAGCTGTCGTGTACCTAGTATGCTCGACAAGAATGTTCTCATTTCTTGCATCTTCATTGGGCTTGCTCTTATTATATACTTCTTTTATTGGAATCGTCTTCTTGCTCTAGCTGCCGGCTTGCTCATTCGCATATGGTGCTGCAACATGGAAGGGTCGCGCACCTGGATTGATATAGGTTTGTGACATGAGCGAAAGCTGTACTATGCGCATGTTTGACATGACCCAGGTTCAATACACTTTTCTTTGCTTGCAGGACGTATCCTGCTCAGAGACATACGTTACCATTCTGGCAACCAAACTGTGAAAATTGTTAAAGGACAAATACAATGGAGATATTGGATACGACGGCCAACTGCTAGAAAGGGAATGAGTTCGCCTGTGGGGGAGGACTGTACGTCACTCAAAAGTTCAGCCCCATGCATATATTAAGTACATATAGCAAACCCGCCTTTCCGACCGTCGTCTTGCCGCATACAGTTATCCATACAAGGCTTTGAGTGGTTTCTCTACAACAGAACCGCAGCGTACGATAGTATAATATCCCAAATGGAGAGGATGGATGATCTTAGTCGGTCAGAAACGCGCTCGACCGATAGACGAAAGTTTACGGGTCATTTTTCACATGCTGGTATGCTTACTCTCACTGGTATGCTCATGCAGATTGACACTCCACAGATTCGACCAACCCTATAAATACATCGAGGACTAGACACTTTCTTCGCATTCTGTCGTCTATCAAAAGTACTTGGAGCTTGATCAAAAACCAACTGCCACACATCGACTCAATGGATGTATTCCCCATTGGGATAGAAGGAGTAAAAGGCCTCATCTTCTTGGGTAATCCATCTACACCATATAGTCTCGTTTCCGAGTTCCAGCGGGCGGAGGGGACGTATGGATATGCCTCCGTGAGTATGATAGTATATTCTGCACTTGAAAAATCTCACCCTTAATCAGGCAAAATCGAAATTAGACCCCTACAGAACGCTTTTGACACTTGGGTTTCATCATGCCAGCATCAAATTCGTAGAGAATGAGGCATATGTTGATCCTATGGCAACTATGGGGCAATTAGCGCATGATTGCATCGCTCAGTTCGTATTATGTCTCTGCGATAAAACGGCTAAAGTTGATAGAAAAAAATAGATACGCACCACCACAGCAAAGCCTACGCCCCCGTTCCTTCGTCAAGTTTTGGCGCCAATTGAAACTATCCACATTCATGGACAGGTACATGTTGTCTCAGCGCGGGTTGGGCCGGGAACATCCTGGCGCCCACAAAGGAGGGGAGACGCGCGCCGATGACTCTACGCCAATCGGGGCCGACTTCTCCCAGCTGGAATATGCCAAAGATACAAAGTTTCTTGAGGCCCGCTTTATTGACGTTTCGTACTACTGTGACAACCCCGGGCAAGTGCCTGCGGACGTGGAGATTGGTAGCAAAAACTCCAATGGCCACTTTAACGTCGGCAATGGGGATACAGATCCCGAATGGGGAATTGATATAATCATATACAGGGGTATCATCAAATACGGGCCATGGGCGGATCGTCAACGGTAACTTTTTCCATTGTTCCACCGGATTTTACTTCTAAGGCTGACACGTCGCAGAGGAGATTTGCAGGGAATATTTTTCCCTTCATCGTGGCAAAACGTTGAATCTACGCCACGACTTCAACCAGGCGACCAACGACTTTGGACGACATCGCAAATCTTGGTTGAGCTGAAGGACAACACGACTTTGCAGATCCCCTTCCGGGAGGCTTCCAAGGTACCTTGCTGTTTTCACTCCTGTTTTACGAACCTAATTCTAGAAAAGGATTGGCAATGGGATGGTAAATGCGATATTCCAAGCCGACCGCGGAACCGTGAACCTGCTTTATTGCAAGTCACGGCTGGCGATTGTTCTGCCAGGTTCACTATTCCCATGGTCGCAGATCATAATGGTTATGAGTCGACACTTGAAATCCATTTGGATGATATAATTGTCACATCAAGTCTAAATGATATAAGGCTAGTGCAGTCAGAGGCTTGTAGAGTGAGTTGATACCATTCGTTGCATCTACGCGTCTTACATATATCAGATTCGCTGTGAGATGCCATCTCCATTGCAGTGGAATAGCGAACGAACTTGGCATATATCTATCACGCTCCGCGATCCCGTACTCCATCTAATTCGAGACCACATCAACATGTTCGCGGATCTGGGCAAGGATTGGACCTCTGGTCCACCCCATGATTATCGTCGCTTCATTCCGGTAATATATGTCATCGACTTTGATATGCACCAGTATAATCTGAACTTATATCTCAATGATAATAATATTATCGACAGGCCACATGTCAAGGAAGAAAACGGTGCGACCGTGATCGCTAAATTTAAGCCCAAGAATGCTCATCAGTGTTTTGTAGTCTTGTTTACGACGAGTGCCAGTCATATCAAGAGCAGGGTCACTGTACCATCAAATATTTTTCGGCCTGACAGAACAACCGTCTCCTTTACAGTTGAAGCTCCTGATACTACATTTGTGTTGTCGTTGCCCCGCTGGAATACAAATGCCCTGTACACACCAAAGGGCGGGAATACTCTGGGTAAAGCTCGTTCTATACAGTTGGATGGATCATACCTGTACTTTTCTCAAGTACAAGAGGACAACATTGAACAGCTGTGTTTGAAGTTGACAGTGAGGTGTCTGGATCTTTTTAGAATTGTCGAACTAACAAGAACCCACAGAGTCGTGATGTAGTATACAAAGCATTGGGCTGGTCTATTCGGTACTTCATGGTCCTAAAAGACAATTATTTTGGCTCTTTCACCCATTTTTCTACTCTCTATGAATTTTTGAGAGGGAGAGAAGAAGGATTACCTTTTGGTGATCCGATCATGTTGAGTTACCGCCCCGGGAAGGTATGTGAAATTATTCAATCGTACTTTTGCGTGCTAACGATAGGCCAGGCAAACATGTTACAGGTTACAATGACATTAGATGTGAATAATAGTCATATTGTTCTCCCTATTGGACTTCCTGGTTACGAGTCGGTGTCGGATTGGGATATGGCAGGCGGGCATGGAATTGGACCATGTCTCGTTTTGTGCGTCCCAGAGCTGCAAATGCAGTTACGTTTACATGACCATTTCATGGGTTCGTAGTATGTGTCGTAATTCGTACCTTTCCATTGACAAAACCTCCTTAGAAATGTCTTTGAATATAGACATCATCTCTGGCGGCATTGATTTCAATTATCCAGAACATTTGCGTACGTCGAAAGGTAGAGCCACAAATATAAAAGATTTAGTTTTGATTGACCGTGAGTGCAATGCACAATCACAAGGATTATTGACTCATACCACATCAGGTATTGATATCTCTGCATATCGATTATTTGGCCCCCAGCCACGTACAGTAACCTATGTTTGTATATGGGAAATCCAGTTGGGTCTGGTTAGAACGGTATTAGCTGCTTCGGATGCGAGAATACTGGCAGCTGCAGGTGATGCTTTTCGACTCAATTCCGTGGACATTTTCAATGCCCCGTCCTCGGAATTTCTGCCGCGCAATGAACCCGATGGTATAGATAAGAATTCATACGTACTTATACCCCCTGACATGCAATTCCTAGTTACCTTTTATAAGGTCTCGGTAAAAGAAATTGACGCGACTTGGCGAGCGGACCGTGCTGCGTTTTCAGTTGTCATGCCACTCGGCCTTAAAATTGACACCAATGATCTTGGAAGTTACTACCACCAAAAGGTCACAAGTATACGGATACCAAGTATTGTCCTCAAATTACTGATAACCGGTAGACAAGAGCGCTCGCTATGGCTGGAGGCTGCGGCATTTGAAACCCGTGTGTCGGCGGATATCTATTCAGCTCCTCGCCAACATATATCGCACACAGGAAGGCAGGTCGCATTCATCCTGGAACAAGATCAACCCAGTGGACGTGCTCACCGCATGTTTGGGCAGTATCTTCGTCCCGCAAATGGAAACCAAATCTCGAAAGAACACTCCCATCTGAATGGAGTATTTCTCCCGCAACCCACAGTTCCCGACTTGGCTCGTAGAAGCCGGTCAAACAAGATACCTAAGCCATTTAGAAAAGCACCATATGCCTCTGCGGAAAAATTAGCAGAAACTTCCGACTCGGATGCAGAAACGGGCATCTCAGAGGCTGAACGAGATGCGCGCTTGGCGTATGATAGCTCCTTTTATTTTCCAATAATGTTACTGATGTCTTTATAGTCTGGCTCGTAGTGTAACGCCTCTCCCGCAAACAATCGTTGAAGAAGAGACCATGACAAGTGGTGACGAATCGGATGACGCTGACTTGACTGATGGGACTTCTTCGGACAGTGTTTGGTCCGACCAAGGTGCCAGCTGATGTCAGTGATTTGTTCATCTTTTGTTAACGGCCTTCAAAGGCTCTTCCGACACGACCAGAGTCGAGGAAACTTTATTGATGTGTTACTTTCATATTTGCCGTCATTACAAATTGCGCCGTGGAGGTCAGGAGACGATATGGGAAGGAACTCCTTTTATCCTGGTCAAGGTACGCGAAATAGTATTTTCGCATTCGCACTCACGTGACCTCTCACAGAATAAGAACACCCACCCAGAGCCTTCCAGGGAAGGCGATTCTCCGCGCAGAGGAATAGTTTCGAACACCTTCGAATCCGACGACGATTGCGATGTGACGACGTTGCATGTCCAATTTAGCAGATCTGAATTACGATTGACTCCTCTTTTGGTTCCCGTTATGGTCTTCCTGGAAGAAGACACAGAACAACGTGTCAGCGGATATTATTATATAGATCAATGCCTTTTTATTAAAACTCGCCTTTTCAGCTTCTGGGACCCGAACTCTGGATTGATTCCTTGATGGTCAAACACATTGGCGAATTTTTAAATTCCAGTAGATTGCCTGCTCGCTTCAATTGGAGAATTGAGGTGACATCAGTAATACTTCAAATCGTACAACACATTCCCATGACAGATGAATCGCATCCTCTCATCTCGTTTGACGCGGACAAGGGGCAGCTACCTTCAAAGCTTGACAATATGGCAACTCTGGATGTTAGGATTGGTGACTTTGCCACTTCTGGCACGACAAAGGGTGGGGTTTCGGCATGTCGGTTTGCACTTGGTTTTCTGTCCGTGAACTTGCAAACGACGGTGGACAAGGCTGCCGTGTTATCATCGTTGCCAGGAGAATCATCATTTGCGTTCATACTTATGAGCTCAAACCTCTCGTTTGATCATACTTCTGTGGACGCGGAACTAGGTCTAATCAAGTTTTCAATAGGCCAACGTTCACCTGAGTTCATTCTGGCAGCCGCTCTCGGAATTGTGCACAATGTGAAACGGGTTATTACGATCATCAAAAGGTCGAGAGAGTTCGTGGACATAACCCAACGGGTAATGGTGTACAATATCCTCTCATTTTCTAGGGATATTCCTATAGTTGAACCTCTTTCGACTATTCAACCTTCGTACTTAGTCCAACGTGGGGTTCCTAGCAGTCTACGGGCAGACGCACGGTTCAAGTTCCTTTTCCATCTACGGGACTGTCTGTGGAACTTGAAGCAGGAAGAACGTGCTTCCATTCGGATCGTAACCTTCAAATGCGATGCGGACTGGCGAAAAGAATTGGAAACACGGTTGCGAGCTCTTGATCCTGATATTCCCGTGTCTTCAATAGAAACCTTGTTTTGTGCTTTGGAGGGACGACCCGTTCAGGACATGAGGCAATCCGAACCTTACAGCTTGGTTTCCGTCAGATCTGGAGGAATTGCCCTTGACATAGTCCAACCATCTGGTAAACCAGCGGGCCAATTTTACCTGTCTGAAATGCGATCTATTTTGCGCTTGGCATCATACGATGTAGTGCGCGTGGCACCTGCCAAAAACATGTCACAAACATCTCTTCGCAGCGATAAACGATTGCTCGCACAAAAAACGCATATTTCTTTTGTCCTGGGAGACACTACGCTAGTATTGTTACCGCATGTCATGACATTCTTCCAGCATGTTGTGCGACTCAGGCCGTCGGTATCTGACGAGGCATGTCCCCAAATCAGCACTTCAAAAATGCAACCTAGGTTCATCAACATTGAGATGACTGTCTTTCTGAACCTCCTTCATGTCCAGGCTGCGGCAGAAAACTTGGTAGTGGAAATAGGCTTGAGCCATGTGCGAGCTGTATCCAGTAGCTTATCGAGGTTCCAGGAACACGAAGACCAGTCAACTAACAATACCGTTTTCGTTGGCAGCTCATACATTCGGGCCAGATCGCCACAGATGGAGCAGGTTGACGGCCAGGATATTCTTGCCGCACTTGAAGTCGCCAACGGAAAGATGAACCTGGTGACACGCCAAGAACCACGATCTCGAATGAAAGCTCGACTTGTTTTCTGCTTCGGTGATTTGCAACTCAATGTACCTCGTAGTGCTCTTCGGTTGTATCGCTTTATCGAGGAATGGAGAGGTGATTATTTGCCAGGTCTTGAAAACACAATTAACTCCCTTCTCTCTGAAATGAAAAGCGCCAATCGAGCACCGTCATCTATGTCAAACCCTTTCCAACGTCCCGCTATCATACACATGCATGGAAAGGTGAATCATTTAGGAGTTGCTCTTCAAGTTATGCATGGTACTTGGGTATCATTAGACGTCCACAACTCCGTCGGCTATCTTGTGTCCGCAAACCTAACAAGCCTAAGCTCGGCGTATACATTTGGGCTACAAATATCATCCATGACACTGAGCGTTTCGGCAAAACCATCTATGCATGTTAAAATGGCGTTACCTCCGTTTACTATTACAGGTCGCTATGATGGGCTGTCAGTTCATATACTTGCACTGGTCGACCTCATAGATTTAAACCTAAAACCCGTTCATTGGGACAAGCTACTCGTAGTACAACAAAAATTCGGGCAAGACTTCAATGATCTTTTATTGTTGATGCAAGAAGCTAGTGCCAAACGCACAACATCGAAGTTGCAAACGCTTGTACATAAGGAAACGCAACTCAAGTATGGAGGTTACCTAAAAATCAAGGGGTTCCGGATTGGTCTAGAAGGCACGGCTTCTACCTTGTATCTTGAATGCCAGGATATTGGAGGTGGCCTTGATAGTGGGGCCGGAAATGCATGGCACATTGCACTATCAAACTTGGCATTATCCTTGGCCTCTCGCAATGTCGAACAGCGTAAATCAGCCTTCAACCGAAGGCAAAGGAGTGCCTTCGTGATTATCGATTTCAAAATTAGCACGGAGAATAAGAGTTCTCAGTCGTCTTTAGACATCGAAAGGCGTTTGCGAGTCTTGGTTACGAAAATACACGCTGTTCTGCAGGCGAGCTCAATCAGTGCGATGAACGACTTCCTTGATGAGCTACAGGTAAGTTACTGTTCGTAGTATATAGGCATAACATATTTAAATTATGTTTAGATCGAGGTCCTCAGTCGCAAAAAACAACGTTCTCTAGAACTTGCAGCTTTCAAGGAGAAGACGCGGAGTATCTTAAGGACTTTTGAAATCCATACTAGCGATACTAGCTTTGAGAAAACTGCCTGGTTGGACGTTTACACCGTTGATATCATCGTTCAAAATATCGGTGTGGCCTTTCCCCTGACGCACGATTCCGATGTCCAGATACCCGAGAAAAGAATGCAAGACACAACGGCGGTTCGAGCATTCTTATTTTCCATTGCTAAGATTGGATTCGGCACTCATCGTGGCGAGACCGGCCAGGCAGTAGTAACAAATCTCTCATTTCAATTCGTGCGTCGGTGAGCCTTTCGATTAATAAATGCGTGGCAATATGGTTAATTTATTAATCAGCTTCAGGCAGTTTGTCCCTAGTGATTTCTTAGGAGAAAACCATCAGACTCGGAACCGTTTGCTCTATCCGGAGATGAATGCGCATGTACATTCTTCGCAGTCACCTGACCTGAGGCGGGTATGGATGTGGGCTGTTGTCAATGGATTCATCCTTGATCTTGATTCGACCATTCCCGATTACATTTTTTCTGCCCTTGACATTTATCGACAAAGAAGAGAGAATGTGGAACGGCTATCCGCTGCTGTTCCGCGTCCGCAGTGGTCCCCTACTCATTCACCATTACTTAATGTACGTGCAGGAGAAAGCACATCAGTAACATCCGGTATATTCGCCTCGCTTAGGTTTTCAAGCGGAAAAATCAGGCTGTTCAATGAACATGGGTCCAGTATGACCAGGTCTCTCTCCAAAGACACACCTGATGAACAGTTGCTTCGTCTCGGAGTCGAGGTATTCAGCTTACCCGAAGTATCAGTTTGGACCGAATACCGGGCTACACCATCTCAGGGGATAATTCCTTCTGAGCCACCAACCCTAATATTTAAAAGCGCGGTTCATTCAAGCGAGAACATTTTGAGGCCTACTTTACTTCATTTCTTGACAGAAGTTATCAAGTCCGTTGAAGATCGATTGCGGAAAGCTGGTCACGGACCGCCGTCACGGCAAATTGTTTTGCCAGCAAATCTTGGTCTTAGAATCAGCTTCAGCCTCCGAATTGACCGATCGAGATTAGAACTTACATGTCTACCGGATGTCAATGTCATGGCTGGACTTCACTGGGAGAATGGCGGATTTGTCGTAAATGTCTTTCCTGCGACCCAAAAAGTGACGTTCACGGGCACAATTGGTGGATTGACGGCAGGCCTAAAGCACGGCTTCTTAAGTGAAGACTGTGTAAAGCTAGACGCACGTAACCTGGCATTTACCGTGACATTTGGGAGGCTTTCCAATCTTCCATCCCAATCCAGCAGCCATCTATCTGTGGTGTTGGACACAGAATTCTTGGGAGGCGTACGGTTCTCACGACTACAAGACGTATTGTGTTTCAAAGCAGTCTGGCTGGACAATATCCCAATTTTGAATAGCCAATTAACGGCCCCTAGCAGACCAGCAAATGCAACAGGCATGTCTAGTAACAAGCCATCTACACAAGGCATGACGACGGCCATCCTTGTGCGAGTCAGGCGAATCAAGGCTGATATTGACCTTGGACAATCAATTTCTACAGTAACTTTGGATCTGTGCGATGCCGTTTTGCGGACAAGATTGTCAGAATCACTCCATGAATTATCAATTTTTGTCGGGACCCTTGGGTTGAAGGCAAAGGGTAATATGGCGGGTCACATAGATGTACAGGATTGTGTTTTCCAGACATCACGCAGGATGGGTGATCATTACCTAAGTCAAGGTCGCATGCTCGATCTCCGTATGACCAGTGGTCCTGTAAGTGCAGACCTACATTCCGAACATCAAAAGCTGTTGCGGTATCGGTATGTTCAATTGTCAATTATGAATGGCGGCGACGCTGATAGTCGTCGCTTTAGTGCAGAACCCCTCGCGATTGAAATCTACGACCACTGGTCACGCTTAAGTTCGGTTGACCAAGATGGCGAACAGCCGCTTCAGCTAGTATTCACAGTCGCAAGTCCCGAAATTCTTGCCATTGTCACCGTTGGTGCTGTGCCTAAATTGATGACATATGCGCATAGATTCAAAGCTAATTTGGATACCCAACGGGAGGGGGCGAGCCGCGAATCTGCGGTGTTTAACAGAACTCGGACGCCAAAAGTTGATAATCCACTGTCCACCGTTGCAGAAGCAATGATCCAATCGGCCAAGAGCCGTCTCAAACAAGCAGAAAGCACCCTCATGTATCTCATACAACAGCACATGAGCTTCCATTTGGACCGGCTTCAGTTAGTTGTGTTTCCGAGAACGATGGAAGACGTCGAGCTTGCTAGCTTCATTGCAGAGACAGTACGTGCTCGCCTGAATCGTTTGGTGGCTTCCAGAGATTCCCCCGCCCAACGAGATCTCCACCTCTCATTTTCATCCTTGGGAATTTCAAGATACGCCCAGCTTTCGCATAGCAGTGCATCTAAAGACCCGCCGCCACCACAATGCCATGAATGGTTGTGGATTCTTTTAAACGGAGCGTCGGAGGCAACAATAGTAGGATTACCCGCCATGGGAATGCGCATGACTAGCGAAGAAGCGTCAGGACCCTCAAGACACCTGACCTATGACTTCAACAGCGAATTCAAACATGGTGGAGGAAGGAAGCAAGAGCCAGAGGATATTTTCATTACTCTCAACGTCTCCCTCTACTCCTGGCTTACTCTCCTTCGTAAGAATTTAACGCGGGAGATGGAGCAAGTCCGGATCACGGCAGAGAGACAACCTTCTGCAAAGGCTGGTTCTTTATTACCCAAATCGTCATTGAAGCGAGCCTCCGAATCACCTATGCCCCCTCCTTCATACACCCTACCCCTGGTGGAAAAAATTTCATTGAGCTCTCCAGAATCCCCACTTCCTCCTCCAATCCCTACGGCTGGCAGTAAAGAAGGCGGACAATCTGAAATCATATACACGCCCCGTTCCCGACGGATTGAACGTTTGAAAATGCGGCAGCTTGGTGAAGCGACACCCGACGTTATGCATCCTTTCTTTATGAAGAAGTCTGGTTTCAATCTCGAGGAATCACTTCCACAATATGTTCATGAGTACGCGACAATACCACTGGAAGAGATCATGGAGGTACTTCTGAAGTTGTATAGTCGTCAGTTGTCAATCGGCACAAAAACCCGTCCGTAACTTATTTAGTACTTATATCCTTGGCTTCAATTATATATCATACTTTTACTATACGGTTAATGTTCCGCTGCCCTCAGTTGCAGCTAAGGGGAATTAGGTGGACTCTACTTGAACATGCTGAGTAAAGCAAAGCATCCGTAAAGTAACCCGACGGGATATGCGACAAGTAAACGTTGTTCGGACATCCGAAGAACAGCGACAAATATACCGGATGCAGCGTAGGTGCACCACAAGATGGCAATTGTCGACAACAGGTAACCAAACATGCCACTAAAAACATTATTAGAACTGAAATGGAATCGGGTCCAACACTCACTCGAGGGCTATCATAACACTAACGGCACTCATCCCAACCATGGGCAATAGACAATAACCGAGTACAGAAGCAACACGGTACGCGTCAATTCCTTTCTCTGACATGAGGTTCAGAAGCATGTATATTGAGGCAGCACCAAATAATCCAACGCCGTATATATAGCCAAAATTTGATTTTCCAGACTGAGTGAATTAGTGAATTATAGCTGGTGTCAGGGAAGGGATCTCCATTCACCAAAAGAAGACATGTCCCGAAACAGAATACAAAGATAATTGGTCCTGCCAAGTCGGCATCGTCCATAATGCGTTCGTCGACTTGCTGCAAAGGATTGAGTACTGTAAGAGATTTATCGCGTATGTGAGAGAAATTAATTCCTAGTTCTGCGTATCGCGTTATTTTGACAGACGAGGTGTACGTATAAAGGTACTCACCTTCTAAGAGCGGTGGTTCCCCCTCTAGTCCGCCAGTTCCGAACGCTGTCCACCAGCCTCCTGAAGGTTGGATGCTACCGTTATATCCAGCCTGCTGCGTTATATCCCCTTGTGTGCCGACCTGACCATCTAGACTAGGGCGCGATCCACTATAGAACGAGTTCACGTCAGGTGTATAGAATTGAAGTGGCGTCGGCACTTGTTGGTTGTAATAATTGTTCTGTGAGGAGGACGCGCCATATGGGTTGCTGGTGTCCTGCCACATAATCCGAAGTTGAAGGTCGAAATGGGCAACCAGCGACCTTCCACGTGGAACACATCCTAATCCATGGCTATTTGTTCCTGTTACATTTAGAGTCCCATCCTCAGATCCACATGCCGCAGGTATTTGGTCCAGAGAAACTCCGTATCCGTTGTTCAATAATTCCGTAGAATGAGTATATCGAAGAGCACATAAAACGCCATGGAAGGCGATTGGATTATTATGAGCGCAAGTATGCTATTCCGTCATCTTTCTGTCGAATTAAGTGCTCACTGCATCGGACAGACGAAAACGAGAAGCACGCGCGGCCCATCGTTCCTCTGCCATTGCACAAAAGACGTTTGGTATAAAGGCTAAGCTATTGCATGCCAGACGGCACGCAGAGAAGGTGCAACTCAAGAAGACCCTAAAAGCGCACGACGAGCGCAATGTCAAACAAGCGGACTCCGGTGCAGTACCAGACGGTGCCTTGCCCACTTATTTGCTCGACCGTGAAGGTCAGAAAGACGCCAAGGCGCTGTCTAGCGCCATCAAACAAAAACGCAAAGATAAGGCGGCCAAGTATGCTGTTCCTTTACCGCAAGTTCGAGGCATAGCGGAGGACGAGATGTTCAAAGTAGTGAAAACCGGGAAGAGCAAGTCGAAGGCATGGAAACGCATGGTTACAAAAGCCACCTTTGTTGGTGAAGGGTTTACTCGCAAACCAGTCAAAATGGAGCGCTTCATTAGGCCAATGGCTCTGCGATATAAAAAGGCCAACGTCACTCATCGTGTGTACCCTAATTCGTGTCATTAATCGCAGTCTAAGTTATGCGTGCAGCTGATCTCAAAGCAACATTCCAACTTCAGATCCTTGGCGTCAAGAAGAACCCTCAATCACCCATGTATACACAGTTGGGAGTTTTGACAAAGGGAACCATTATCGAAGTTAACGTGTCCGAGCTTGGAATGGTCACTGCGGGTGGAAAGGTCGTCTTTGGGAAGTATGCCCAAATCACAAATAATCCTGAAAATGATGGCTGCATTAATGCTGTTCTGCGTATGTTGCGTCGCTGCCTTTTTTATATATCAGAAGCCGACACATCATTGCTTTCAGTTGTCTAGGTTTATCCCATTCCCCTCTGAAATTCTCAATTGGCTTGCTTATAGAGCATGTCCGGACTAAACCATATCGCGCGAGACGACCGTCAACATACACCATGTTTATGGATATCAACAAGCGTTATTGGTACAAAGATACACGTACAACACGATCTTACCTAGGTAACAATACAACAAAAAATGTACTCAATGTGCTACATACTATACTATGAAGTGGCATTACAACTGAAGTTAGAGTTTACCATGGAAAACGTTTTACTGGCTCATGTTTACAAATGGGCTAGGATCATTGATTGACCAGACTTGTTGTGAGGACACCTGAGGTAAACCAGACCGGCAGTGACCTGTCTGATCAGAATACCTGAACACTCTGTTAGTTGAGGAAGGGAAATCTACATGATACCGACCTATCCAGTAACCGCGGTAGAATGGCAGACGCCCTACTGTCGGGGCGGGTGTCTGGACAATAGTAAGGCTGGTCACCAGTCACGTTTGAACCACACACACCTCCTGAATATGCTGACGTTGTCTCAAAAGTACCCTCGGGGTTCAGAATCGCAGGTCCTCGCAAGTCACTTGTGGTACAGGCTGCAAGCGAACATTGCGAAGGTTTTCCACCACAAAGCGGGCATTCAAGACTGAAGCCATCTTCTTGCACTTCCGACGAATCTCTGGGATAGAGGGGATCAAACATCACTGATGCAATTTGTGACGCAGTTTCTGGAACTCCGTAAGGCTCCGAACTTTGCGCGGTCGTGCCTTTGTGATAATCGGCAGGATAGCTAGTATTTTGACACTGGTTTGGAACAGAATATGCTTCAGTCCTACGAGCATCGAATGGCCCAGGCTGCGATTCGCGTGCCGGCCAAACCTTCTGAAGCTCAACAGGGCTACAAGGGGGCACCTGCTGTGTATATGACTCGGGCTGGGAAACAGTAACATACTGCTGGGGGATTGTCTCGGAGCCATAACTCTGTGAAATTTGGGGCAATGAAGCTTGAAGTGACGCATTTGAGGAGTAATCGCCAACAGAAAACGTTTTTGCGGCCAAGTAGAATGGATCGCCTTGTTGGTCATGGGGCCGTAACAAACGCACGAACTCTGCAGCGTCTGTTGGCAAAGTGGGAAATGAATACTGCGACTGTGAGGCTTCAACGTCGCGGTAATTGGGAGGCTGTTGCACTTGTTGATACCATGGTCCCGGATGTGGCATCTCACCATCTTTCGGCATAGACTCCCTGAGCCTTTCCCTTTAAACGGGATGTTCGTGAGAAAAAAAATGCCGACGAACAACTGGACTCACAGGACAGGTTGGACAAAATCCCATCTCGCCTGAACCCCTTCATAGAATTCAATCATACTGCGCAAGTCTGCGATAAGTTCATCGATCTCCTGGGCTGACGATACCTCATCTATCGTCTCATCCACAGACTGACCTGAACTACTGCTGTCTTTCATCACATCTTTCTTTTCTTTTCTCGCCCTTTCCTGAACCTTTAGTTGCCAAAGTCGTAGCAATAATTGACCCGCTGCATAATACGAAGAATGAAAGATACCAGCCATATGCTTTATTTTCAAAGAGGCTTGCGCCTTCATTAGTCGAACGATTGCCCGTGCAGCAGCCGTGGAGAGACTCATAGCTTTAGCAGCAATGGAACACGAGGATTCATCGTCCCTGTCCGTCTGCCTTGGGTGATCAACAGAACGCAGTGTAATGAAAGGCCGGTATGCAACAAGTTGGGTAACATAATAAAAAAGACTTAACAACGCAGATTGACTGCCAAACAGTAAATTATCAGCCGTCTCGGACCACCTGACTGTGTAAAAACATTCGTCACCTTTGTACCGACTAACATGAAAATAGAACATACGATGATCAGGTAGAGACTTCAGCCATTCATCGATTGCGGTTTCAATCTGCTTAAGCAAACGCTCTTTACTCCCGCGAGTTTTGGGAACAAAGGATGCTGACTTGTTGGTTGAATACTATAAAACCTTAGCGAAGGAATAATTACCCTGTGCTTGACGCTTACGAGGGTTTTTAGAATAAACGCCAGAATCCATACAATCTTGATGGCGTAAATGAACATAGTTACTTTACATGGTACACCTTCGGGCTGCTTGAATGCTTTTGTGGGATCATCAGTCTCCCAATATTCGTCGTCGACTTCAAGCGGTAAGTCAAGATCGTAACTATTGAGTTGAGCTACCCACTGGTTCGTAAAAAAAAAAAACGAAGAACACTCACTCTTCTTGGCTAATGCAACAAGTGCGTCCCAGAGTGGCAGCGCCAACAATGTCATATAGGATCAAAAGCCAAAAACATCGTTTCCAAAGTTCACGGTCTACACTGGGCTTTTCACCGTACAATTTCTTGCGGTGAGCACCGACATCTTGTGCTTTACGAAACCCAACGCCCATTGTTACCCAAGAGGCAGGATGAAGTGAAGAATATCGCAGAAAAAGTGTCAATAGCTATGCAATGTTTGCGTTAGATTTAATTTTTTTTGGTAGTAACAAAAGCATTTACCAAGACCGTCTGCATTTCAAATAATGTTACAGGCAGAAACAAACTTCTCCTTGCACGATGCATATCCAGGCCTATGTTGAAGTGATCCCAACCAGCCCTACTCCAATCAATGTCGCCAGTTTGTGTTTTGGCATACCGAGGAATAACCCGGGGATCGTCGCTCCATCTGCTAGCGACGGCAAATAATGTATGACAAACGCCAGCGAACCAGTAGTCCTGTGCATATAATCTATCTTTGAAGTATTGACGCTCGAATGTCGGTCGATGTAGAAGCGGGAAGAAAGAGTTTGTGTGTTCGAAATAGAGGTCGATCAGATTACTCGCAAGCTCGGGGGGCGGAAATCGGTCAAGGATATAATCAAGGATACCTTTCGTATCAAAATGTTCGTAGCCTTCCCAAACCAACTCCCACTGTGCATGTGTCAAAAAACCAAGAGATTGCGGTAACGAAAGTCTCACCTTTGGCATTCGCCAGAACTCTGCTCTCCGATTATAGCGAATCGCCGAATCGTCACTTGGAGAGCCTGATTGTGTATGCGTGTCCATATTTTCTGATCCCCTCAGGAGGTTTTGTCTATATTTGATTGTGGCGTCAACGAGGCCAGGTACACTGCTTCTCCCGTGAAAACGAAGGGATTGTAAATCGTCCGCAAAATGAATGACTTCGTCTGTGCCTGTCCGGCTTAGCGCGGCGGTAGGTGATTGTGTCCTCGGTTCAGAATCCGATGAGGAGAATAAAATTTCGTCAGACATAGCGGAGCTATCACTTTCCGGTGTACTTCGATGTTGGTAGCGTTTCTGGTCCATATGCGGTGCTGGGGACAATCTCGGTTCAGGTAATAAATGTAATGGAATTCCACAATCATCCATGGCCCGACTTGAACGAAAGTCGAGGTACGAGGGCGTCGTAGCGATATCGAAGGAAGGGGTTTCAGATTTTACCCGACCGTCATTCTTCCAAGAGTCCCGAGTGACGGGTGGCCCAAGGTCATCTGAGAAATCCGTGTCAGGACGTAACTGACGGAACCAACACGTTAATACAATTATTAGCAATTAGGAGTTACCTACCTTGCGTAATAGTGCTTCCAATTTCTCCATTTTATTTTCAAGGCCAATGATATAACTGGCAATCCGGCTTAGCAAACAAGCAGCGTACGGCATAACAAGACAACTGACGCCTTGGGCGGTCCCCTAGGTTTCGATAGCTCGCTAAAGATAAGGTAAGGAAAGAAGGATAATGCGGGTGTGTTAATTTGCCCACATATAGGTGCAAGTTTTGCCTGATTGTAGACAATTGGAACAACAGTTATTGGGCATCTTTGGGCCATCACATCTTGTCTTCCTTCTCCTGCAAGTGTCGCAGGCCCTGTCAGTCTTTCGCTTCTTGGGTGATTGCGGGTAGGTGTGGGTATGCGAGGGATCCTGCGAGTCGAAAACATCAGAAGAGTCGTGGGCCAGCAGCATGGGAAGATGTCTGAGAGGCAGGAAGCAATGCATATATATTTGGTACGCGACATATAGCTTGTTCTGCTCACGTGCGCCCAGCCCCCGATCCCTCCGCATTCATGTTTGTCCTCCGCCCTTCCCGAGCATTTCTGCACCCCCGCTTCCTCCGGCCCCTCTCCAATTTAAATCGTCCTTCTCCACCCCCTCTGTCCCCTGAGCTGCAGCGAGAGTTCGACGAACTCGTTCGACACGCCCAGTCCTCGTCCCCTGAGCTCCCCCGTCACCCCGATGCTGGCGAACCAATTCAACCCGAATTCGATGGGGATATGAACCCACGTACAGGGGAGAAAGGAGGTCCAAAGCGTGAACCTGTCCATAGTTGGATCGAGGGTGATTGGAGTTTCAAAGGACGGGTTTCGGACTTCTGAGCATGGAGAAAATTTTTCACTGGTGACTACGGCTATGTTTCCGAATGGGCGACGAGAATCGATCTCAACGTGAGTTTCACTTTACTTGGATGCTTTCAAAGCTATCAAATATCCTATCGAAATCGGTTTCCGCGGAGATAATTGGTCCCGGTTTCTAAACAACTGATACTGTATTGCATCACCTTCTCTTTTCCAAACTAAGACAATAACTTTGAACAGAAACCCGTGCATGAACAAACAGAGCTACAGATGGATGAACAACTACACTACGTCTTTTTACATGAATAAGATTCATTTTTAGAATGCCGGCAACTCCTAGTCGCTTGTGAGTGGAAACTGACATATGAAAAAAAAAAAAGAAAAGGGACCGGAAGCCGTCGGGTGGAGCCCTCGACGCACATCACCTGCTCTGATGCAGAGGTATCCAACAGCCTTCATCGCCTGATTCCGCGCGCCAACGGGGCCACACCACGACCACGCCGAGCTAGAGTAAAATAATTAGATGAAAATCAATTCATCCTTACTAGGAAATAAAAGAAACTTGCCATTTGCTATTACACGTTAGAACAGACTAGTCAGTGACTTGGCATTACTCCCAAAATTTGAACGTACCCCGCATGATGGTAGCACGACCACGCGCAGTGCCGATACCACGTCCCCGCATGGCATTAGGTCCAACACGTTTGAACCTGTTCAAGGACGGATCGGTGAACAGTTCAATCGCGTCCAGATGGTTGTACTCACATCGGTGCGTTCTGCAACATATCCGGTACGATGAAGAATCGTACCATGCTACCCCTGATATAAACTTGGTCCAATTGTGACACACGGCCGTCTCTTCCTGTCACAGTTATATCTTTCAATGATATGTTGAGATTATCCTCCGCTGTGTGATAGTCAAATCAGGACTTTGGTTAAGGGCATATATGTTCATTGCGCACCTTCTGCTAGCTTGCCGCGATACAGTTGCCCTGTTTTTAGCTCGACGGTTATAATGTGTCCAAGAGATTCATGTAGTAGTTTGACAGGTACTCCAAGTCCTGCGTTTGCCATGATTGTACGTCGGTTTCAAAGATATTTTATGTTGAGGCCAATGACTCTGAGTGTGCGAGGCCTCGAGATTTAAATAAGTGTAAACAAATACACGTCCACGCTACAGAGTATACGAATTACGAACATATGTTTGTAGTACAGTCCTTAGAGTATTATAAACATGATCAATCGTTCGATGATGCGAATGTAAAATGCATAATGAAAGCAATCTGATGAGGTTCCGACAGCTTATTATTAGGTCTTCTCTTCCAAGTCGCTCAGGAAAGCGAGCCAGGTCTTCTTATCGATTATACCTTCATCTGTAGCATGCTCAGTACACGGCATCGTTGAATTTCGAAGTAGATACATACAACAGCCGTCCGAATCGGTTATTACGACGTATCTCGCTCCCAATTTCACAAAGAATTGATGGAGTAGTTCCATTGGAGAGTTGGACTGCATGGTCAATGGTGCCTGTGGATAGGTTAGGTCAGGCTAGGACGCTTTTATATTGTGTTCGAATACCTGGTCCATGTAGGGCGTGAAGTCAAGAGGGTCAATGATGTTACCACGCAAGCTTTCAAACATAGACGACACGGACGATGAGGCCAAATCATGGGTGTATGCGGTATGGAAATGGACTTCATCATCGCCATTATCAGCCACGATACCTGTGAATGTGTCAGTGAGGGAGGTACAAGAAACAGGCCAAACAAACTCAATGCATGCTCTAATTCATTGGCACCAATGTATCCAACCAATCTCATATCATCAACTTCACTAGACTCTTTCCTGAGAATTGGGAAGCCACCATCATCATGACCCGACGCCACAAGTTTGAGTAATTGATCACGCAGACTTCTGACAGTATTTTTTCTGTCCAAACGGATGACCTCTACTTCCCTCGCCGTCTTTGAGAGCAGGAATTCATCAGCACCGCACAGAAGGATGACCAGAAATCCATGTATACATACCACGTCGTTGATCTGTAGGTTTCCCCAGAGGTACTCGTGCTTGGAATCTAGATATGGCAGTTGGCTCAAGTCGATAACAAGATCGTAGATCCCCTTAGGTTCCAAAGCGTCTGCTACAGTCTTGGCGACGAGAACAGAAAGCATGATAGGCACAGCATAAGTAAGCGTATCGGTCAGTTCAAACATAATGACAGCCAAAGACACAGTAGTCCTCTGTCCATTGTTAGTGTGGCCATAATCGTCGTGTATCAAGCTTACCGTAACACCAGACAATGCGGCCGCTGCGCCAACCATCGCATAAAGGCCAGGGATCATACCTATGCATGATTCGGATTCTAAGTTCGGATTCTAAGGAAGCGTAGACAAAAGGTCGGCTTACAGTTGAGATCTCCTTTGCAGGAACTAAACAAGACAGCATTTGGATGCTGCAACTGTAGCCATTGCATCCCTATTCCCACTATCCTTCCTGCACACGCGCCAACACCAAGGGTCGGGATGAAAATGCCGGCGGGAAGTTTAATACCGAATGTGACTATGGTCAATGCAGCCTTGACAATCATCGCCATCCCAATGGCACGAATAACTGGCCAGATGGAAGCAAACGAGCCAGGACTGACGATGCACAACCCTTCGCTGCTACTGCCTGGCTTACATTCCGAAAATAATATGTAAACCAATTCAGTACCACTCATACGTGTGAAGGGATTCAGGAAGCATAGAATGGTAGTGACAATAGTAATCTAAAAGCATGATTTAAAGCATAACGTCAAGGAGGGTTGTCTAAAAACTCACGATAAGAACTTCAAGTATTGGGTGGGATCCAAGTAAAGTCTTATTGCGGACATCTCTCCACCAACGATAGTTCAGTTTTGAGAAATAAGCACCATAAACTCCCTATGCTAGCGCATCAGCATCGAAAAGTGACAATCAAAATAGCTTACACCGAACACCCCAAGAAGGACGAAAGGGAGTAATTCATATGCATGCCAGTCCTAGATGGTATAGTTAGTATATTTTGCATTTTGGTGCTAATTACAGTACCTTATCATACGTGACCTGGAACAACACTAACTTCCCAGTGCCAAAAGGATCGAGTATTTTCAACGTGATAGCGGCGATGGTAGCACAGAAAAAGCTGACGTCAAAAAAATTAGTCATCGGGGTGAATCTAAGAAGCTCGCACATGCACGAACCTTCTCCACATAACCTGTATAAATAAGGATTTGAGGCTAAGACAACAAGATAGTCATTAAAACTCACCTTTGGAGGGAAGAAGTAGGACACTTCCTCTAAACTGAACAATGTTCCGCCAATTGGAGCCCCAAAGGCCACAGCAACACCAGCGGCACATGCAGCACTCAATATCTCCCTTCGTTTTGCTTAAGTTCTGTAAGAAGAATGTAAACAATGAAAAAAAAATCCAGAAACCTACCCTCATTATTTTCGTATTTACTAGAGAACCGACTGACAATGTTACCGATGCAGCTAGCAATATGCACAAACGGTCCTTCTTTACCCAGTGACAGTCCAGAACCAACAGACAGAGCGAGACCAACAGATTTTGTAAACAGGGTGCGCCCACCAAGGTATCCATGGATAACAAAGCCTAACGGAGTTTTGGTCATATATAATAAACATAGGAAGACAATCGTGGAGTTGCTTACCCGACAAGATAGTTTTGATCTCGGGTATCCCGCTGCCAGCAGCCTAAAGAGGGTCAAGTTAGGCCACGTACAACCTTTCCAGTGCGTAGCATACATAATACATGGTTTGTCTAGCCCGTGCACTTGGGTTGGTAGGTTGGCCTTTGGATGAAGACTTCATATTGAGGAAGTGGGGGGATAATACTCCGGACTCCTTGCGAGTTACAAAGGTACCCGAATTCGTCAGGCGGATTGTAAGCAAGCTTGAAATTAGCGCAAGTGTAACCTGTCAGAAGGGTTTACTGCTGTAAAACTAGTAAGACAGAAGGTGCTTACAGCAATAATGGTATAGACTATATACTGAACCACATCGCCCAGAGGGTATTCTGTCATACGCCGCGAAAAAACTTCTACCCAAGTTCTCCATGAAGGGCAGTCCACCTCAGGAGAAAGCAGAGTTGAACTGGTGATATCATTAAAGCCAGGACAACAAAAACGTTTTGCCATCCACCAGCCCTCCTGGCACGAACCTTCTTTGAGGTCAAAGAGCCATTGTTCGCTGCGTACGACAAGGAACGCGACAATGGCTGTCAAAAAGCCAACTATGGTCACGATGACCCATCCGAGGCTCTTGTCCAGAAAAAGGCGGATGCGGGAGCGAATTGATTTGCGTCTTCTGAGTTTCGCGAAGCGAACAGAATCCTTGATGGCGTCGTGCAGCCAGTCGATTGACGAGTAGGACGAATACCAGACGCGGATTCCGTTGATCCTGGCGTCGGCATCTTGTTCATTCCCGTCTTTTGTGCGCAAAGCGGCGTCATATGCAGATATAGGGCGCTGAATACTCAGTCGAGAAGCAAGGTCGCGAAAGCTTGAACGGGTATACTGGATATTGGGACTGGTCAGGGATCGATGGAGCGGGACGGAATTGTGTCTTCCTATTAGGGATCGTCTGCTGAACAGCCTCTGAGATGACGAGGGTACAGTGCCATATGAAGGCAAATTCTGTGCCTCGTGCAAGGAGGATTGTTCGTCGGGGGGACGTAGTTCCAATGGGGAAGCCTCATTCTCGATGCCACTCGTATCCGAGTCGGCTGTTTGTGCTATTGCACTGGTCCCAATGTGCAATAGCCTTTGACGCCTCCAGGCCGTGGACGACGGTGGACCCAGAGGGTCGTTGGGGTGTGGTAAAATACCAGTAGGCATAGCCTGCAGATAGACCTGAGCTGCCAGAAACAGTAAACAAATCGTGATAATGAACTCGCCAGCATTGCAAGACGTCTTAATTATATAGATAATTCGGCTAACAAATCGGCTGACAGTCTATATATGTCATCTACAGCTTTATCACACACGATACTATCCAGCCGGGCCAGTGTTCGTCTTGGGCGCCCCATTCGACACGGATGACTGAGAGGGGGCGCCTGGCGTACCCGCATAATTCGTCCCCATGCCACTCCGTGACATTAATGAGTTCAGCACCATCGCCAATCCGCTCATCTGAGCCGATTGCAATAACGATACATTAATCTCCAGACTGAGCATAGTTCCATTTGCCGAGGATCCACGGAGCACAGCTGGAGGTTGCGCCTGGCCCTCTGGTAGTGACGAAGCGGGGACAGGCACGATACCTAATGCGTGCAATGCGGGGAGCGACGCAACGGGCAGTTGGACAGGGATGGCAGCACCTGCTTGATATGGCGCGTTAGGGCTTGCAACTGGGAAGGGAGCTGATGGCGTAACAGAAAATGTTGACATGGAACTCGGAGGAATCGAAGCTGATGCCCCATACGGCTGAGCATATGTATAAGGAAAGCCGCGATAGTAGTGGGCATATGCGTTTTGCATTGTTGTGACGCGGGAGGCACTAGTAGTTGCTCGCTTGTCCTTTTCGATTTTGTCAAGTTCGGCGCGCGCTGTCCGAAGCTCGTTGTTGAGCCATGTCATATCCAAACGATCTGCCTCCAAGATAGCTTGGGCAAGAAAGTAGGCTTGGTCATCACGCGCTGAGCGCTGATGAATAGCTTAGTTGTGTAAGCATACCTGAAGTGTAGTGACCCACCTTTGCGGATCGCATCGCTACTTTCCTAAATCTACTCTTGAGAATTTCCTTCCGCTTGTAACACTCCAAAGCAAACTTTGTCTCTGTTACGCACATCAGAGGGTAATATTAACCGACACCAGGAGCGTAACCACTGACCTGCAATCTCAGTCTTAATGTCGTTCTCAGTAGCTTTCCCCTTCCCCTTTCCACTACGCGTTATCGTTATGAGATCCTCTTGAGGCTGGTGGAAGACATGGTATGGAAGCAGTCTATTTACGACGTCCATACAGTCTACAAAGGGGCTGTCGACATTAGGTTTCAGAACAGCCGCGTGGTCAGAAGCCAGGCGCGACGCGAATCTGCACAGGATATGCATTGAGTACGCGCCTAAGGTGAAATAGGAAGAGCAACCTCGCGGACGTTTGCGCTATAATCTCTTGCTCTTCTGGTAACCGAGACTTGAGTTTGGCTGAATTTTTAGCCCGATAGGCCGACACAGGCTGGTCTACGTTCCAATGCGACGGCGGTTGCCATGTTGAGGGCCCAGGTGAGGCCGTTGAGAACAGAGACTGGGAGGCTGGCTGTGGGGTGCCCTGCGACGCAGCATTTGGCTGGCTGGCGCTAGCAGGGGACAAGTGAGGAGCAAAAGGCGAGATGAGGCCTTGCGACATTTCTCGCTTGGTTTGTTATGCTTTGGACTTGTCAGGGCCCGTGACCAGTGCGCCTCATATTTAGGGTCGGTCTACGCTATTCTACTCCGTTCCTCTCCTGCAGTGCAGCCTTAACCACCTTCAGCATTTCAGACGCCTGGCTTGCCTCTTCTGTGTTGCTACCAGCTACCCGTTCTAAGTATTCCCCAGCCAACAGCAGGTCTCCATTCGGTATTTGCAGTTGATAGTTCGCAACTGCTACCGCAGACTTGGCATAGTCTTGAATAGGCCGCACTAGTGTAGGCTGAGTATCCCAGTCAACACTTCAAGACGTAGACAACTCAACTGTCTGTCTGGCATACTTCCACTACTCTGCGATGGTATGCAACCGCTTCGGCAGGTTCATCCAACAATTGGTGGAGCTTTGCAAGTTTTAAATTAATTGTGATTTCGTGTGGGTCTGCAGGAATAAGTGCGCGCTTGAGGCATTCAATAGCCTCTCGATATCTATGGTTGATATAAGAACGACTATAAACTGCAGTGTACACAAAGCGTACCTTCTGATCTCTTCATAACACATTCCTTGGGCTTGCCATAGCCGAACGTCGTAAGGTCTATATAAAAGATTAGAATAATTAGCAGGCTTGTTGTATAGAATTGCATGCCTTAGAGCTGTTGCATGCTGGTAATAATGTAGGGCATAATGATGCATACTAAGAAGTTCATATGCTTGACCAAGGCCATACCAGGCCCTGTAATCCTTTCTGTTAACGTCTGTGTAGAGTTGAGAGGATTGATTGTTCGAATATCAACTGAGATCAACTGAGTCCATACCCACTGCTCGTCGATATGCCTCAATTGCAGCATGAGAGTTTTTCATTTCAACATATTCATGCCCCATCAGCGTCCAAGCTGAAAGGTAGGTTCGATCGAGCTGCGTTGCTCGTCTGAAATACTTGACCGCCTTATCATGCTCGGTTCGAAGAGAATAATGGTTTCCTGCGCAATGTGTAGCATGTAGATTGCTCTCAGAATCACAACTTACCAACTAAGCAGCAGACTTCTGGCCGGTCCTTATCTAAAGCAAGGAACTCGTGTGCGAGCTTTGACAATTTCAGCCTGTTATCTGTCACATACAGAATATTAGAAAACACATCGACATCATCGATACGATATGGATCCAATGCCAAGATGCGTTCAAACTGAACCTCCGCTTGACCAAAATCTGATACAAGTCAGACCATAGACCGTTCATAATGTAAAGGTATAGACGAACCGTGCAAATGATACAGAACGCAAGCGCGCAAGCTCATTACCCAAAGACTATCGGGGAAGAAGTCCTTGCTGAGCAGTCGATCGCACAAGTTCAATTCGTGCTCGGAAGGGTTGTGAAGCTCATTCAATGTTTTAATTTGAAACATGTACACCAAAGGATGCGATGGATGTAAAGGTAGCAGCTGGACCAGAGAAGATAACTGATAAGAGTTAGCCATGCACATTTGCATATGTCAAACTGCCGATTACCTCTTCACCATCGCCGATGCAACTTCCCAACAGCGTCCACACCGACCAATTCCAGGGGAATCTTGTTATAGACAAGAGCGCGCTCTCAATGGCTTCGTCTCGCCTAGACAGCCGTGAAAGAAATAGCGCCTTCCTGTCAAATGTAAATAAGCCAGATCAGACGGCTAACCCATACAGAAGCATACAAGAACAAAAGCCACGGGTCAGTAGTACTCCTAACGGTTTCAAGAAGGTCTTGCAATGACGTGTTAATTGGCACTGGAGGCTGGTGACGGTTGTCTACCTCGATAAACTCAAGTGACATTTCTCAACAGTGTTTGAGGCTTACTGTCCAGTTTATGCCAATCCCTCTGGGCCCCTTTTTCGCTTGCCTTTCACCCTGTTTACCAGGTCGAACGTGCGGGAGCACGAGGACGACTCACGATGAATTGGCAGTATGTACTCAAAAAGCGCGCCTTTGTGCTTCTGCATTGTCTTAGCAAATAAACTGCACGTGTAAATTCTCTCGCATCCATGCAAGCCCGTGCAGCAACGAGGGTGTCGTCTTCCTGAGTCTCCAAGTCGAGCTCCAGTGCGTGAACATCTTCGGGTGAAGACATACGCCGGGATGTATGCGCGTGGGCTGGGGTATGTGTTAGCGTATGCGATGGACCCGGTGAACCAGCGTGAGGCGACTGCGTCCGAGCTGGGGTTGACGTTTGGAATGTGGGTATCGCAGAAGAGGAGGTTTTCCTCTTGCCTGCCGGTATTGACAAGAGTAATTCTGATGCCCTGCGAGAACATGAGCGATAAACGAGCACCATACTTGGAATTCAAACCATTTCGACGCGACAGATAATCCCCTTTCAGAACACTCCTTCACGGCGCTGCGAATGTCGCCACTCATTTGCGCGTCGACGCATGTCACGACGGAGACCATGAACGCAGGCAAGCGTGTATCACCTACCAAAATTGGCAATTCCCGAGTGCTTGGCCTGAGTCCACGTCGCCCATGCTAGCACTAGTCCTCGTCGTGCTGGTATTACTGGCAGCCTGTCGCACTTACTTTATACTTCCACGTAGTCTACCAAGACCACGCAGGGAACGGAGGAAGAACGGAACTTGCAGTCTAGCCGTGTTCCTTGGCTCAGGTCCATTCTCATCAATGTAGGAACCTCTCAGTGCTGACTTTTTTTTTCCACCTAGGTGGTCATACTGCCGAGGCACTGACACTGGTATCTGCACTTGATTTTCAACGGTACACCCCTCGGACATATGTCATCAGCGAAGGAGACATTTTGAGTGTTCAGAAAGCTGCAGAACTCGAAGAGTTTAAATGTGCTAAAGGTCAGTATAAGGTACTGGTCATCCCACGCGCCCGGCGCGTTCACCAGTCTCTATTGGCGACGCCACCAAGTGCTCTTCTCTCTCTCATCTTATGTATTTATCACATCACGGCAAAACCCTTAATGTCAAGGGAGGGCTTTGCGGAGGTATTGCTTCTGAACGGGCCTGGCACTTGTTTTATCTTATGTTTAGTGGTGTATATCAATAAAGTTGCGTTGCTCCCTTGTGCGGCGCTGCATAACTTACATTGTGTTCAGTTTCTAGGCCTCCGAGCCCCTAAGATGATCTACATCGAATCGTTCGCCCGTGTCAAGACCCTGTCTCTCTCTGGACGGCTTCTTCTGCCCTTAGTAGACAGGTGATGATCATTGACCATGCATGCAACTTGCAACTTATCGACTTTGACAGATTCATAGTTCAATGGCCCCAGCTTCTACGGCCTGGTGGGCGTGAAGAATATCATGGTCATCTAATTTGAACACGTACTGCATATTTTCATGCCTCACTTCAATTCTGGAGTTACTCGTTACACTATCAATGATGTTATTGAGAAAAGAACCATCTACAATGGCAGCAACAGATACACCGTGCCGTACCTATGACCTACTTCCTCGTCCACCTGTCTTCGCCGCTGTGGCCACCACGACGGTGAGGACTTGAGCTCCTGCCACGTCCCCCCTCTCTTGGCTTAGGCTCCCAACCTCCGCCATGCTCAGTCTTGGGAGGGTGAAGTTTCCTATCCATCTTCTGCCCGTGACGAAGCTCTTTTACAAGTTCTGGTGAAGCCAACCTAAGATGCATAAAGTTACAGAAACCACCACGATTACATTCTCCATTCTCGTTTTGCCTGCAGCACGCTTCTCTAAAGTCGGTGACAGGGGAAAGCTCAGCGTAGAGGGGACGCCCTGTAGGTCTAAAGTTAAACAACACTCGGTTACAGAAAAAAAATTAAGACTTGCCTGCATACCACCTTTGATTGCAGTTATCTACAGCAGCCTGAGCTTCCGTCTCCCACTCATAGCGAGCATATACGTTGCCTATTAGATGGTCTCCGACATTATCGCAGACCTGTTAGGATGAATGCCAACGTTCTCCAGCAAAAAAGTAAATTATACTTACATGTAATTCCAAGAGATGTCCGAACTTGGATAGTTCGCAATATAAGTCTTCATATACCGCGTCGAAGCCCTCTTGGAGTTCCTTCTCGGTCAATTTGCAGACGGGGTCATGCGCAGGGTTGTGATAAACATTAGGGAGCAAGATGGTTTGCGAGAAGGGTGGTTTTATGTGCTTTCTCGAGCAACGATCCCCGTGACGGCATGCGCCAATCTAATGAACAAGTTAATGTCGCGTACCATATTGCAACGCGCAAAACACATACCTTGTAGTAGAAGGAGCAGTTGACACGGTCTTGCTCTGTACCGAAAATATTCGCCTTAAAGCATCGGGTTAGCACCTGTAAACTATAAGACGCACTACACACCAACATACCAAATGCGAAGCCATAGCGAGGAGCAGAGGATTTTAGGTGGTTTATGGGAGAGAAGAATGGCTTACTAAGCTATGTTGTCACACTTGTTACATAGACTGCTAACGTCACATGCATTCTCTACCAATTAATTACAAGTCCGAACTATTGGATCCTTATGAGAAAGCGCCCGCCAAGCTGTTGAGTAGAGTGAGCCACCAGGCGCGATATAGCGCTGACCACCCCTCTTCGTCAATAATTCGTTTGGCACAGTCCACTAGCCCAAGGTATGGATCAGCCTCATTTCGGAGGCTAGGCCAAAAGTCAGCGGAATCATGGTAGGAGAACGTAGCACATACCCAATTACGTCCTCCTCACCGCCATACTCCAGTGCATCCTCCGCGTCTCCTTCTATTTCCTGCGATACCGAGTTGTACTCCGCAGATGCATGATTACGCTGAATGGCAAGCCGCGTAGCAATCACTTCGAGTGGTGCAAGGGCCAGGGTACTCAACGTGATGACGACAGTGTAGATGGCGACATTAAGCATAGATATTTCCGAGACGGAGACAGCGGGATTTGTAAGAGCAGGGAGTAACAGTCGACGCAGGGGTCCGAGAACGAGAACGACGATGCCGATGTGCAGGACTTCAGCAGATAGCAATCCCGGCGTGAGATAAAGGATCCACGGGCGGCGACGTTCCGTCGGTGTCAGTAGAACACGCAAGGATTGCATTAAGTTGAAGTAAGATAATCTGTGAGGAGTTGTAATAGCTCTGAAATGTATGTCAACCATTGGATCCACTTAGATATTGCTAATTGATACCTATACGACAAGATAACGGTTGGAAGTGATGTTAGCATCATTCCGGTGGTGTAAAAAAGGGTACCCTGTAATGAATAAGAATCTCTTGGAAAGGTAAGATGATTTGATAACTCAACCATAATTCCAACGTCTGGGGCTTTGTAAGTTCCATGTCGCAGCTTTGGAGCATCGACGAGTAGTAATATGATTGAAGACACGAAGATGGTGCTCAAAGCGGTTGGCACTAATGAAGACTCAGCGTAGGGTCTTCGCAGGATCACCGGAATACTTGCTTAGACCCTTGTACAATCCTTGAATACCCTATCATGCTATGAGATATGCATGGGATAGAGCGTCATAAAGTACCTCAATCCTGTACACTCTTGCCAGCATTGTGAAATATGAGCGGACGATGGGGCCGGTGTATGGCTGCGCTCCGCCTTCTGCGTCCAGTTGGAGACCTTTAGGATTGTAATTTGCCCTATACCGGACTAGGACACCGGTTAGGGGAACAGCGAGAGCAATAGTCAGTGCCAGTGAAGACAAGAGCAATAGGGAGGTCATTAGATCCAGCATAATTGTGGTTGAGGTTGTGGTAAACTTGTTAGAGTGAGCAGCCTGTGTGTGGCTGTGCCTGCACGCGACTCCGGAGTGCCGCTAGGGCAGTGGTGGGATCGTACACTCTGGCTGCTGCTATCGCATCGAAAATAAAATAAAAAATGACACAAATGAGATTTATTTCCAACTAGTAGATACAGAACATGCTAGGGGGGTGGGGGGGTCAAGCGAGGGGCAGACATGAGGTAGGACAGGCAGAAAGAGGCATGAGTGTGGCGGTATTTGCTCTCCGCGCCTTGTTCAGTGACTTATCACCAAGACCAGCGACACTGCGCTGGCAGACGACCAGACACTCTGGTCATTTCTCGTAGGCGCACATGTACACAACCACTGAGGCCGCTGCGAGCAACAAAGTCAGTTGTTAATCTGTGATTTTTTTCTGTTTTCTCATCGCCGCCTCGGAAAAGAGAGTTGCTTTGGACCAACTCAAGCTGGCCAGGTCCTATCAGTCACCCCACAGCCATCCTCCTGCCGTCCCGTCTGCTGCCCACCATCCTCCCTACGCTTCTCCTCCGCCCCAGTCCCGCGATGCCACCGTACCCTCACGCTTTTTCCCAACTACTCCATCCTCAAATGGCATTGTACTCGCCCCTAGCTCAAGTCCCCTTGGCCCCGATTCGCAGCCACTCACCTACCATCCACACGGCGAAGGAAGTGCTCATGACGTGGCACAACTACCCCCTAGGCAACCCAGGGCTGCCTGGATGCAACAGCAGAGGAATCACACTGTTGATCCCCTGAGTGCCCCAAGCGGTTTCATATTCAACGGTGCCGGCAACGCGTCTTTTCGTGGTGCAGGAATCGGGATCGACAACTCCAGCTCCTCTGTCACAGAGCGTGAAGACGGATCCCCGCTAAAGCGACTGAATCGGTGTCCTGCGGAGGACGCGTTTGATAGCATGGATGTATTATCATCCCCGGAAATACGCCGCGCAACCCATAGACGTCGGATTGTGTCGGGTGGTACTGATATCCAATCGGTAGCCTCAGACGACTCCCTCCCCGAAGGACAGCCAGCGTCTGGCCCGTCATCCTCTCGGCTCACCAAGGTCCCACCCACACCGTCGTCCAGCAGTCCCCCTGCTGCAAGTACACTATCGGACGAGGCAAAGTTTACTCGCTTCAAGTATACTATGCCACAAGAGTCTCCAGACCGCGTCCGTGCTGCTTGGGTGCAAGCGAATGGTGACGTCAAGAAGGCGACGGCGTTGCTGAGCGATTCAAATTGGTCGCATATGTCTCTTGGCAGTAACAAGGGACAGGCTGAAGCTATGGGTCGTGTACAAGAGCTTGACGAAGAATCTCGTGCTCGTCGAGCGGCTACGAAAGAGAAGGGAAAGAAATCCATGATTTACGCCAATAGATCTAACCTAGAGAGCGATTCGCATTCACCACATGTAGTGTTAACTCCACCTTCCGCTAAACGGCCTTTGGACACCTCTGTACTATCTCCAGAGACGCCTATTCCCAGGCACCCGCGGAAACGTCTGAAGAGGACCGTCGTGGACTCTGATGAAGATGTGGACACTGAAGTCGACCGTGACTCACGGAATGGGCGGGGTCGCATTATTGGCAGCGATGAGATGCGTGCACTCAACTATCTTAATTCCTCAGAGTCGGAGGCTTTGCAGGAGCTCACAGGTACGAAAATTCCGAACCTTCCAGGTCTACCCTTTTAATCTCGAATTCGCCAGGATGCTCTCCTGCGCAAGCTAATGCTATTATTAACCTGCGTCCTTTCAATTCGATCGACGACCTAATCATGAAATTAGGTCAGGGAAAGAAGAAAGCTGGCCCTGCTGGTATTAGTCCTAGGTTGTTTGAGGAGTGCACAGCCATTTTCCAGGGTTATGGAGCTGTTGATGATATACTAGAAGATTGTGAGAGAATAGGCGCTTCTCTTCGCGCCGCCATTGCATCATGGACTATGCTTTCTGCAAATGATAAGGGAAAGGCTAAACAGGATGTATTACAGGATGAAGACGATGGTGTCCTTAGTCTCCACGTCATGTCTTCTTCCAGAGATCAGAGACCAAAGGAGTTTCTTGTTTCACAACCCTCTTTGCTGTCTAACTTCATCCAGTTGAAGGAGTATCAACTACTCGGAGTGAATTGGTTGAATTTGTTATACCGCCGCAGCTTAAGCTGCATCCTAGCAGATGAGATGGGTTAGTAATTCCTTCAGTTATACCCTTACGTGTTGTTCAACGAGCCTCAGGCCTTGGCAAAACGATCCAAGTTATTAGTTTCTTCGCGTATCTTAAAGAAATGGGAAGCAAGGGACCTCATTTGGTGGTTGTACCGTGCGTAACATGCCCGAGTGTCGCTCCTTCACAATCTGATTATGCCGCTGAAGGTCATCAACTCTTGAGAATTGGTGTCGCGAATTTGCACGGTTCGCACCCTCAATATCCATACAAACATATTACGCTGGCAAAGAGGAACGCCCACAACTCAGGCAGACTTTACTTGATACCCAGTTTTGTGACAGCAAGTCGGGAAAGGGATGGGAAGTCTTGATTACGACGTACAATCTTGCTCAGGGAGATGAAAGAGATCGGAAATTCTTCCGGAAGATAAATTGGGATGTGAGTGGCGTCTGGGGATGCGAGACGTTGAGGCTTATTTCACGGTTCAGTGCTGTGTCTACGACGAAGGACACGTGCTGAAGAACTTTCAATCTCAACGCTACCAGTCACTCCTACGATTTGGCTCGAAATGGAGGTTGCTTCTTACTGGTACACCGCTTCAGAACAATCTGCAAGAGCTTGTGGTACGTTTCTTTTTTCTACTTTAAAGGACGCGTCTCCCTGATATAATATCAGTCTTTGATGAACTTCATTCTACCAAATCAATTTGCTGATTCACTGGATTCACTTCGTGCCATTTTCAAGGTCAAGGGCGATTCCAAAGTCACGCTCCTCTCGCAAGAGAGGATATCCAGGGCAAAGAAGATGATGACACCGTTTGTGCTTCGAAGAAGAAAGGATCAGGTAACACCTCCGATCCTTTTATGGTTAACTTGCGCTGAGACGACACTCATAGGTGCTGAAAGATCTTCCCAACAAGACGGAACGCATAGAATGGTGTGAGATGACTGCCTTGCAGAAATCTATCTACACGGATGCTCTTCAGCAGTCCCGCAAGACCATCATTGAGGCCGACAGCCAAACGGCAGATCTGGAGGGAGGCGATCAAAGTAACGGACGCAACAAGAACTCTAAAAAGAAGCCAAAGGCGAATAACAAGGAAAAGAATAAGGTCTATCTGGAGAACAGCACAAACGTTTTAATGGACCTTAGGAAGGCGGCCTCTCATCCCATGCTTTTTAGGGCCAGATTCACAGACGATGTTTTGTCTGGCATCGCGAAGCAACTGTTAAAGGAACCCGATTTCAAGAAGAGAGGTGCAGTTTTTGAGCTGGTCAAAGAGGACATGTCAGTTATGACGGACGCTGAATTGCAAGCCTTTTGTGCGACCTACAAGGTTCGTAAATTGGCTCACGCTGTTGCGGTGCGCACTGACCCCATATAGTCAACTAGAAGATATCTGCAGGATGACGACTGCTATCTAGAGGCCGGGAAGGTCAAAGTGCTCCTAGAGCTTTTGTCCCGTTACCACAGCGAAGGCCGCAAGGTCCTCATTTTTTCTCAAGTAAGTTTCAGCGACTGCCATTGTTGTTCGCCAAACTAATGGCCATAAAGTTCACTCAGATTTTGGATATCCTGCAAGCCGTGCTAAGATACAAACAAATACATCATCTTGTACTTACTGGGAGCACGCCGGTCGACGTCCGTCAGACATTAGTTGACGAATTTACAGAGGACGACTCAATACCTGTATTTCTTCTTTCGACAAAAGCCGGAGGTGAGCTTCGCATCACGTCATCATGACACATCACTACATCCCTGTTGCACAGGGATGGGTATCAATCTGACAGCGGCTTCAGTTGTTATTATGTATGTACAAATATACTTTCGTTCCATAATCCTTTACTTATGGCGGTATAGGTTCGATCAAGACTTCAACCCTCACAACGATAGACAAGCACAAGACCGCGCATATAGGATAGGCCAGAAGCGCGACGTGGACGTTGTTAAACTGATCTCCAGAGGCACCATAGAAGAAGATATGCTGAAACTTGGTGAAACCAAGTTGGCATTGGACGAGGCAGTTGCTGGTGACGCTGATGACAAGGGTGAAAATGCGCCAGAACGAGAGGTGAAGATGTCTCTACTTCATGTGCTCCGGCGGCAATTGGAAAAACAAGAGGGGACTGATACCATTCAAGCTTGACATACCACTTAGTATCTATCAATTATTCAAGATGGATAATATTATCTCATCGCCTATCTCATATTTCGTATCATCCCATTCCTTGGAAAGGTATATTTGCCGAGGTCATGATGAAAATGCCAACAAACCTCTAACGTAGCGATCAATACTTGTACGGAAGTACTCATTGTCGATGCCTTGCGATCGCGAGTCCATCGTAGAAAGAGGATTGCGAACGACATAGTCGATGAAGGGCCCTGCGTATATCTGTCGTAGGACTGCCCGGAGGGTTTCGGTCTCTGGGTCACTCAACATGATAAGCTTGTAGCCCGATACTGTTTCTTGTAGATGAAGCTTATACGTTGAGGTTTTGTAGGCGATAAATTGTTCGTCACTGAGTGAATTCGTAAGAGTGGGTAAGAATGCCCAAATGAATGGAGACACTGAGTACTCACCGCCCTGACAGCTTCTTGATCATGTTACGCAGAGATAGAACCACACCATACACTAGTTTTGCCTCTTCGTCAAATGGGAGGGTAGAGCCGGGAGTTGAGTGGCCGTTCACCTGACCAACAGGTGTTGTGGGGGCGTGTAAGCTCGCATCGTTCGTCGCTACCACAACGCCCGTACTGGACGTAAGCGTGTTCCGAGGACTACTATAGTTTGAGAGAGCAGCACTGGCGTCTGCAGGGGCGTTGCTTGGCGCAGCCATGAGAGCGCGAGATACAGCGGGTAGGATGCCGCCCTCTACGGCTGGTTTGGGACGCTTGGTCCTGTGCCAGTCTTGATAGTAGACACAAGTACAGTGCCTAAGTTATTGCGGCGTTCAGGGTGAGCCAGCGGGTCCTCATTCGTTATCTACAAGCCCAGTTCACTCACCTATCAAATATGTACAGGCTGAAGATCGTCATCACACAAGTTGCAGCAGTCCGCGCCACAGAGCAACTGTAGGATTCCGACCTCAGGCACTATTCGAAGCGAACGAAATACAGATCTCAAGTAATTTGTGTCATTGTCCCTATGGGCAGTCGATAGAAAGGCACCGTGAAATATTCCCTACTTTTACCCCACCTATTGTTTTCACCATCCTCGTCGGTAACGTCAACCTCGTACCATTGGACATCAAGACCGATTTCTGCCAGGTGCAACTGGGTGATGTGAGTGTAGACGTCGTAGAATAATAGGTCTTTGGGACGTGCCCTCAGAAATAAGACCAAGTCAGTCGAAATGATCACTCACTGGTGGCTCCAAGACCATTGAAGAAGCCGAATCTCGATTCGGGGCCCGACAGAAGATTTGGCAAGTTTTCAAAGAGTTCGTGTAGGTTATTATAACTCTCGGAAAAGGTATCGGTATAAACGATATCAAAGCCACCGACGCTAGCGAGCTCTTCCTTGTCTATAAAGTCTTGCCATTTTCCTTCCAAAATCTTGACTCCCAGTCTTTCGTAATAACCGAGGGACCTCGCATACTGCAGGACATCTGGATGAGGCTCGATTATGACATGTAGTGCGGGAGGTGGATCCAATGCTTGGAAGAGGCCATCGATCTTTATGGGTGGCCTATGAGGGACCATACATTACTTGAGCAAGAAAACGACCGACAATACCCAATCCGAATCCAACGTTCAAGACTTTTAAGTGCTGAGCATTCTCATGGTCTTGGCAGAGTTTTCGAACTGTTTCTTCCATGATCTTTTTTTCCCAGCCCATCATGACACCGACTTCTTGCCCTCCGGCGTCGACGAAGCAGATATCCTGGCCCGTGTCGTCTTTTGTAAATCGAAGTCGAGATGACAAGAATGCGGCGCTTGAGCCAGCCGCAGTGTCATCCTTTTCCCGCAAGATGAAGTTGGATGACTCGGTAGCCAGGTCTTGGCCGGGGAGCAAGGCGAGCAACATTTCTGACCAAATTGAGACCTTTGAGGGGGACATGACGAAATATGACAATTACCTGAACGAATTCCAGCATCGCGTATGAGGGTATAAATTTCAGAGTTGTTATAGGAGAGAGCGATATCTCCGGCGGTATGGTTTAGATTGTCCACTAAGAAATCAATACGAAAGCCAACTTGAGCAAAAGAGGTAAGTTGATACCTGCATTCCAAACAGCTCCTTGCTGGATTAAGAACTTGACCAGAACAGGATTTTGGACATATGCGGCGGCGTGGAGGGGAGACGTGCCTTCGGTTTGATTCTGATACCAAACGGGAGCGCCGGCCTCGAGAAGGGACCAAACGGACCGTCGTTCTAGAATCGAGTCAATGAGCTGCTCGCCCGACAGTATCAGTCCGTCGATCTCGGCGTCCGCGTCCATGTCGTGGCGGAGTTTCAAGATCGAATCGGGCAGTGGTCGCGATGACGAACAAGTCCGTCTGGCTCAACGTCGATCCAGTTGCGTTGGTCCGTCGAGTCTCGTGAGTTTCAGCTGACGTCACTCTTAGGGCCATGACGATGCTCTCGCTGTTCTTCTTGCCGTCCATTGCTTAAATATCCATCTCCTCGGCGTCTCAACCGTATGTCGCCTCTCACTAACTCTACATCGACTACTTACTACTCATCAGACATACGGTAATGCTCCTAGCGAATGGACAGCTGTCAATGCTGCCCGCTGTCTGCACGCTTTTGCTGCTCCTCTACATGTCCGGGTCTATCCTGGCGCAGTGAAGCCCCTCCTGCTTCCCGCAAGACACGATCCCCAGATCCACGGTCCAGACGGGCTTGGTGGCGTCGAAGGCTTACCCGATCCCAAAGACCCCCAAGTGCAAGCATTGTTTGCCGTTCACGAAGATGGATCGCATATGTGCGCCATCGAAGGAATGGCAAAGGCGATCAAGGAAACCTGGAAGGGAGGAGCGGGGAGCAAGGTAACCATTGTGTCAACTGGTCCATTGACGAATATTGCGCTATTCTGTTCTGTGTTCCCCGACCTGCTCGAAGCTATCGATGAACTTGTTTTTATGGGAGGGGCTGTTGGGACCGGAAATCGCTCTGCTGTCGCTGAATATAATATCTTGATCGATCGTACGTCCGTGCCTTCACTGTCGTTGCACAGTAGTCGGGTACCAATTTCCGTGTCCAGCTCACGCCGCTCATATCGCAATCAATGCACCAATCAAGAAGACCATGATTCCAATAAACGTTACCCATACAGTAATTGCTACGAAATCTGTCCAAGATCGCATTCTAGGAAGATCTCCGTCTGACCCAGAGGGTGCGACGTCAAAACTGCGACACATCTTGTCCACTCTCGTCGGATTCTTCACCGAATCTAACAAGGCCACATTCGGTTTTATGGACGGTCCACCACTGCATGACCTATTGACAATTGCCTATGTCTCTCGTCCTGACCTTTTCAAATCAATTCGCCACCGAGTGGACGTCGAACTAACAGGTAATCACACAGTGGGAGAAACAGTCGTTGATATTTGGAATTACCGCACATGTGATGATTCTTGGGGGTCTAACGGGAAGAACTGTATGGTCGCACAAACAGTAGACGTATGCGCATCTAAACCCGCTCCAACCATAGCATAGCTGATCTGGTCACAGGTGCCTGCCTTTTTCGAATTACTTGATGAGTGTATTGTACGCTGCGACCATGTGTCCCCTATGAATGCAAAATAAAGAAATATATCTGTACATGGAATAATGCCCATTTTCAGGAATAAGTTCATCCTCACTGACTGACTGACTCCCGAAAGTCATCGTATGCAGTCTGTATGGATAGTAAGACTGTACATCCAATTATTCGGAAAAATGACACACTTCTTTACATACTAAAACGAAGACGGCGATGATAGTCATTGAACTGGGCTGACTATGCACTAGTCAAGTAGCTGTGATCGTTTGAAAGACCCGTATGTTTACGCACTGCTAGTCATCCTCATGAATAACAACTCGGGAAACCTCAACATGCCGAAGAGCAGCTGCCTCTTCCTCTGCATTGGCCAGCGACTCCGTACCCATCGTGGATTCTTCTTCCTCTTCGTCACTTTCGTCCCCAGGTAGACGAAAGACCAGTTCGCGACCGCTCACTAACCGCCTCTTCTTTAAAGGCGCGTCTGATTCCGTCTTTTGGCTTGTGTCTGACGACTTGACGGTAGGGCCCTCCCGACTTTCGCCATTACCTTTCGCCTTGGCCCTCTCTTTCTTCTTCTGCCGCTTAGCCCGATTCTTCGCCGTTTTCGCACCAGCCTGCTCTTCTGCCTCTCTCCTCTTTTTTTCAAATTCAGCATTGGTGGCTTCCTGATTGGTTGGAAGTTAGCAACGGACATGCACATGTGGATGGGCAACGCGCCTCCCGCGCCTCCTCCTCCATTGCCTTTATTCTCTCGTATTCTCTTCTCCGACTAGCTTTGTACACATGGAACTCGCCACTACCAGCGCCTGCGCTGGAGCCTTGGACGTTCTTCATCATGTCACGAGGGGGTCGTATTGTCTTTTCCTTTGGAGGAGGCGGGATAAAAGCCGGTTTTGACGGGTCTTTAAGAAGCCGTTCGAGCTGCGAACGTTGTTTCTCCAAGGGAGTAACTGCATGGTGGTGTGTAGGAGGGTTGGTGGAAGTGGATGGATTGGTGGACATTCAGGCGACAGTCACACGGAAATAACACGGCAGCACTCCCTCTTATAGTTTGTCTACCGTCGAAAAATACTTAAGCACATCCTCACGAGATCCTGACTACCACCTTCCGACGAGAGCTTTGGCCAGTTCAGGAGACATCTCTCTCTCCGGTCGCTCATTTTGTTTGAACTGGATCGCAGACTGGAGGTAAGTGGACAAGGTCGTCCCATGGCATGAATATGTGTCATCGGCCAACTTGTAAGGCTCAGGCTTTGATTTTTTTTGTCGAGAGAAAGTTGGCCAAGTGTGTTAACTACGGATCAGCATTCCGATCAGTATTTATTTACCAGTACGGGATAGGGGCAAAACATCTCCTCTGCCAGTTTCAAACGATGCGTTGCCCATCTGATAATAGTCAGAGAATCGACCAATCTAGTTTCTGGTCGCCCGATGGCTGGCATTGGGACACACACAGAATTGGGTGGACTGTAGCGGGGGTCTTTGCATTGCTGGTGCGACGTTCGCATATTCTATTACTCACTTCGTTAAACAGTACTACTCAAAGACTTTGCTTATGTCGGGTCTAAGCATATTATCTCACTCCCGGTACATCTTCTCGAAGTTTGATATAAAAGATAGAGTTGAGATGTTGGTCACTCAGAAACTACACAGTACCGAGACACCAAAGACAGATGTGCGTACTTGTTTCAGAGGAACCCCTCGAGTCTATAGCACTTTCCTAGCATACGTATTCTCTTCATGCCTCTAGTTTATGCGGTCGTATCATTCCTATCTTATCGCTTTTTCCGCGACTATGTCTATTATTCGCTGATCGAGTCTGGTAAGTACTTTATTGCGCCCCATTATAATTGTGCTTGCCATTGACAGCTATTATAAGTTTATGAGGTGCGTCCGAATATCTCCAAACTGTCAATCAATATATGCAGTACTTTTATAGGCGATCACGCTTGCTGCTTTCCTGTAAGTCTGCTTCCTTGATCTGACCAACCTTGTTACTGGATGTACAGCCTCCTTTTGGTTGAATATGTCGCCGACGCTGCACAAAAGCATGATAGATCGACTCTTTTAGCACAGAAGGAGAAGAGGCGACTGCTATTTCCTGTGAGTCATTTCAGATATTTGGCTTTCAAGTGAAACATACCGATATTTACTTTTAGCTATGTTGCTGGAGGTACAGGCCAACTAAGGCAAGTTGCTTAACTGCGCACCTTTTATTAGTCCTGAGTAGACGATAGGAATACTTCATGCACGCAGTCAGGGTAAGCTGGACATGGGACAAATGAGATTGCTCTGAAACAGTTGTGCAGTGGTCTGTCTTACAATACGTTTTTGTTCGGCCATGTATGCTGTTTATATCACACCGGGAAGGACATCCGCTACATTCCAACAGTGATCACTTTGGTTGCCATTATCTGTCAAGCTGCTGGCGTTCTGTGCGAATCACAGAGTTACAATGTCCACTTCGCAAGCGTTTATCTGGACGTGATTGATTTCGTCAGCATCAGGTCTGGCTATTTAGTCTCTTTTCATGGTTTAATGCCCGCTCATAGAATACACAGCATGGCACTCTATGGCCTTCTGCTATTCTATAACTTGACGAAGGAAGATTTGCGTGGTCATCGTCCCCTTGCAAAATTTCTAGCCATCAAGTTGCTGGTCTTCTTCACTTTCTATCAATCCTTCGTCGTGAGTGAGATTGACCGGACAATGGTCGGAGACGATTCATCGTTTTGCCTTTAGTTTGATTCGCTCGAAAACAGAGTTATTCATGGTGTGTTGCGCGTGCGCGTTTCCAGTTTCTGACTGATGCTTAATTATTTGTAGGGAATGCATACTGGACGGCAACAAATGTTGCCAATGGGCTCAACGCGCTTACTATCTGCATTGAGGTCTGTTTACTCGCTGTTGGCTCGTCGCCAGCAGACTAAATTTAGCGAGAAAAGATGGTTTTATTCAGTGCCTTCATGCGGTGGGCTTACCCAGCAGTAGAGTATCGTCGGAGGGCCGGTACTCCCCCAACTCCTATCGGACGCGCTCTTCTAGAATGGTAGGTGGGATTTACCCATGAACGAAGTGACAGTTTTAAGTCCAGTTTTGTCAGTTTTAACTACTGTACGTCAAGGATACGTATTGCCAAGCTTGGGATTAATGTACTTGCATGAATAGCTGATTTCCTGACTGAGGGGAAACTGTCTGTCCGCTACTTCGCGGGCAAAGGTCGACGACTAGCAGTACAAGAGCCCCCGGAATATGTCGAAGGCAGTGATCTTCACTCGGCAAAGACGGGGCCACCTAACGAGTACGAAATTCAATTACAGGACTTTCCGCCGCCAGCATATCCGCAAGGACAGCGGACCAATGTTGCAGGTGTAGCCGGGGAAATGTATTATTAGCGAATGTTTACGCCAAACGCTGCTGTATTTTAGATTATGTCTCTTAACTCTCCCGCTCATGCGTCTCCGGTAACCGTTGATCCTTTTAATCTGGACCATCTTGCACATGAGCTAGAGCTACGCGAGTCCGTTCAAGACGACATAGACAGAACGCTCGACTTGCCTGCATACGTCCCTCTATCACACGACAATCCTTTTTTATCTGCCAAAACGTTCAATGTCCAGGAGTTTCTTCTTTCCAGGTCATATGCCTCTTTGCCCGATCTGAGGACAGAGCTACGAGATTACCTTGCCAAACTGAAAGAAGAACTGGTTCAGCTCATCAACGATGAATATGAGGCATTTATCAGCTTGAGTACAGATCTCAGAGACGAGGGTGATAGATTACAAAAAATAAAGGAACCGCTGCAATCCTTTAGAGAGCGGGTTCAGGTGGGTCTGCCCTCGGGTGTCCCACGCTTACCTTACCTTCTTCATAGTCGTCGAAGGACGGGCTACGCGTTATCCACGATGCAGTACAAGAGAAGCTTTCGAAAAGGGCAACTCTCCGAAAAGAAAAGGTCACTTTTAAGTGTCCACCTTGTTCGCGTCCGCTGTGACTGAGTGTATTCTCAGGCGCTGCTTCAATTGTTGCTGAAGATTTCCGAGTCCGTGTCGCGCCTCGAGTCGTTACTCCTTATCCCATCTCCAGAGGATGACAAATCCGAACTACTTGGGATAAATAACTCGAAGCAGACAGCCACCACGGCAGCTGGTGAGGCAGAAGACGGGAAGTACGTGATTCCTTCTATTGCTGATTATAGCTTCTCATATATTCCAGGTTCTCAACAAATCGGGCGAAATATCTAGCCCGTGTGGCTGCGGAGTACACGCAACTTGTGTATCATGTCTCTAAAGCACGAGATGAACAATGTGCCTTTGTTGATACGGTACAATGGGTTTGTCAGATTAATTATCGGGGGTCTGGCAGAGTATACTCAGTATCCTGCACAGAGGATCGACAGAATACGATCTACACTATCGTCTGATCTAGACCATGTTTGGGCCTCTACATTGTCTGCTTTTACGGGGGGCAAGGCGACCGAGATTGAGAAATCCAAACTTATTGCCGATATGACCGATTGCCTCAGGACGTACGATGTGCTAGAGCTATGGAAAGACGCGGAGGAGGTCATCCGTAAAGAGGTCGTTCGTGGATTCGTTAAAAAGGTTTGACGAATTTAATGCACGAAGTTATTTTCTGATCAGCAGCAGACTGTGTATTCTGACGCGTTAGCGGCACCTCATTCACCTATCATACCTCATACTCCACTACCCGTACACAGAGCTCCTTCTATCGCGGCACCGCTACCCTCTTCTATACCTCTTCGAACGCCATATACGCCGTTTACCGCCTTTCTCAGGCCAAATCAGCTTACCACTCATTCTTCCAGCACGTTGCCTGGGTCGCCCTACGCACACCTTCTACAAGATGATGAATATCCCCTGACGCGCCTCTTCAATCAAATGCTGCGTTTTGTGCAAAGAGACCTTTGCCGCATCATGGAGCTTGCAGAGAAGGTTTCTGTTAAGACCCGTAGAAGTATAGGTGCAGGTCCTCAGAAGGATAATGACCAGGTGAATGAGAAGGGGTTTAACATCTTAGCCAACGTCATATGGGATGAGTTTGCCCATGCAGTCGTGGACGAACTTGGAAGGGTTGTCTTTTCGGTTGGCCGACCAGACGAGTTTCGCAAAGTGTGTGGTTCCGCCTGCCCTGAATCGTGTTTAACACCCACGTCCAGCATTACGAACTTACACATGCATTCATAAGGTCTCTGGAATACCTCGCACCATCAGGTGACGCTGTTCATGCTATGAGGTCACATCCGACGTATGAGAAAGTTCAAAGACGCTGGCAACTGCCTGTGTATTTCCAATTGCGGTGGAAAGAAATTATTGGAAAATTGGAAGAATCTCTTTCCCTTACTCCATTTGACACTTCCAGCGCCAACAGTAAGTGCACAGTAAAGTAACAATATTCCTCTCATGTTAAACGTATGTAGTCACGCCACCTTTCGCCACAGCTCAATGTACTGCTGTTTGGATTGCCATCTCTGCCTGTTGGAGCGAAGAGATTTATATCCCCGACCTTTGCCATAAGTTTTGGAGGTTGACTCTACAGGTACGTTTATTTTGGGATGATGAAACGACATGCATCCAAGCCAAGTAGATTCTGAGCAGGTACAATTCATGGATAGACACTGTAATACGCTTGTCGGAACATATCCCTGCAGCTGACAAGGTCGGTACCTTCGTTCGCTCTTATTGCAAATGCTTTACAACGAATGATAGGTATTGACGTCACCTATGCCTGCTTCGCGATCTGGAACACCTTTACCCTCTGGAGAAATGCCATCGACAGAAGTAATTGCAGCGGAGGAGGTCACAGTACGACAATATGCGACGGTGATTGTTGACATTAGAGCACTTGAGCTTGCTACTCTGGCTCTATGGCGGGAAGAAATCAGCATGATGGTGCCGGAAGTTGATGGCAGTGATGCTGGAGTTATTGGTCTTGAGAGTATGTCATCTTACTTCAAAGTATTGAGAGATTATTCAAGTTCCTTAGATGCACTTCGACACACTCTTTCCAATCTGACACGTCTCATTGAGCCAATGTCCAATCAAATTGTCAACATATTGACAAAGCGCTGCTGCGAAGCTCTGTTACCTGTACGGTCAGTTCCTGCGCAATTCAGAGCTATGGCGAATAAGAGAATGCCGCATGAGCCAAGCTACTTCGTATTATCTATCCTCCGGCCTGTCAAAGCTTTCTTTGGTATTGGTACTAGCGAGGGCGTGGGAAGCCCTTTAAGAAATAAATTCTTGACAGCATATGCGACGGAGGTATTTGACAGTGTAACACAAAAGTAAGGTGATCATAGCTTTTTCAAAAACACGCCTTCAACTTCTCGAAGGTATATTCTTCACCTTACAACTATGAAGAAAACAGAGGAGTCTCTAAAGCGCCTTAAGAAGGGGAAAAAGTCGACCTTCTCCATGTTTGGGGGTGCGTCTGTTACTAAGGATGAGGAAGGTCGCGATGAAGAACGAATCCGGGCCCAAATGGTCATCGATGTTGAAGCATTTGGACAAGATGCGCTCATTCTTGGTGTGGATACCGAAAAACATGATCCCTACAAGGCGCTCAAGGAATTAGTACATACCGCAGAGGGTGTGCATAACACTGAAACACATTTATTTGTCTGATGCATGCAACAGAGACTTAAAGAAGACTTGCCTAACAGAAGGTCAATCTTGGCCGACCGTGCGCTTGTTTAATTAGGGGCTATATTAGTAGTCTATTACTGCCATTAATTTCCAGGAGAGCAATTAAAATGGTATAATATTCCTGTCCGTGAAACAACGATTTGGTAGTGCCCGACGTCGGAAGAATTTATGGTGGACTCAGAATTATATATTGGTTTATGGCAGTGAACACACGCAGTCACTGATGGGGCCCATCCCTTAACCCTCTCGTGCGAGTAGACAGCTGTAGTCTCAAACAAATCTCTGTGAACTAGATGCTTGGTTATGACAAGCATGTCGCCATCAGATCTATACGACTCAAGCATGCCAGTCAATATTGACCGGAACTCAGTGTACTGAGCACCGGATGAGGCGGAGACCGACTCGACCAATCGTTTGAATAACCGAGGGAACGAGACAGTTTTTGAGGAGGCGATGGAGACGAGAGACCTAAATGTTTCCTGTACGAGCGATCGCAATGAGGGTAGTAATAGTGCCTGACGGTCTTTTCCAAGATCTACAGACGCTGACTGAATACAGTAAATTTGGCTTTTGAACAACTGGATCCATAGGTCTTCTGCTTGAGATGGCGTCGCAGTATCACCCGAGGAATACTGCAAACAAACTGTAATTCCCATGCGAATGACTGACTCTGTAGCACTTATTGCATCGCGTACATCATCGGTCGCATCCAAGTCCAGTGCCCTTGCTGTAAGTTGCTTTTGATAGGCTTCTGCTTTGGAAATAGCTTCTTGGGGATTATGCTTCCAATTTAGACCCCAAACGACAGCTTCATATACTCCAGATGCCTCGCAAGTCAGCAATGCCTGGTCCCATTCCAGCATCTCCGATGGCAGTGCTTGAAGGACATGAATCACCTTCTTCGGCTCAAAGCGACATTCAAACGACAAGTACATGTGATAAAGATGTCTAGGCACGGTCCGTGAAATGCTCGACACATTTTCTTCGATCGCTAACGGGTCGAGTAATTGCTGTAGGTATCGGAAACGCTTTTCATCGTCGCCAAGGAGCTCTATTGCACTATCATGTAGCTTGGGTTGGTATCTGTCGATTAGGAGAGCAGAACTTCTGATATCAATGTTGAGGATATCGGACAACTTTGATTCCATCATCATCATCAATTCGGAAGGAAGGGTTCCCCCCGAGTCCTGGGCAGAAGTAAATGTACGGGAAATTCCGCGCACAGCTTCTGATGGGTCAAGAGATGTATCTTCCAGGTACGTCGTCAGCAGAGCAGACCAACGATGGTCTTGGAGATAACGCCGCCGTAATATTCGGTAGAAACCGGCTTCATTGAATAAACGAAGGACGTTCTCCAAATCGTCAGGGTGATAAATTGAAAGTAGTGACTCCGCCGCTAATTGCCTGTCTTCTCGGGTCTCTATATCCCCGTCTTCCGCCAACCCAATGAGGACGCTGTGCAAAGTGGTCTCAGGAAAACGCAAGAACTGTGGATACTTCGGCACATTGCGAGCTATGAAAATTCTGACGAAGGTAGCGTCAGCTAGCCTCAGAGATCTCGATGACAGTATCTCCAGTAAAACTTTGATGATCGACTGACGGATACTTCGTAGCTCGTCATCAAGGAAGGCTTTCTCGAAGACATCATCTAATGAGTGGAGGAACCATTCAGAGTCAAAACGGAGTAGCTGGCGAACATAAGGATAAGTTGGCTCTTCTCCTCCCTCTTCAAGTGACGTTAGGACAAGCTGGCCGCCATCAGTCTGTGGCCATACACAAGAACGACCACTGCATAGGAATTCAAGCACATCCTTTTTGGCCTGTAAGCTATCACCTTCTTCCAGGGGTTCATTGCTTGGATATATATGCCCGGTGAGTATCGCCTCAAGGTAGAAGTATATCTTGTATGCATTTTCAAATAGTTCAAGGCTGGAAGGATCCTGGTTTGTGTTCTTAAGGTCAGCTTGCAGGCTCTGTCGTATGATGCCCAGGAACTCGACAATAGGAGCAACATAGTCCCGCAGGGCACAGGTATAAACATAAATTAACGCGTCATACAGACGGTGCTTTTGACAGAGCCGGATTGCTTGGTTAATATCCAAGCAAGCTGGATCAATATGCCATATTATACGCTCGATGTAGTCGGGTCGTCCGTCTTCCTCATGTAGTGCTATTAGGCGTTGGGTAATTCGAGGTGGCACGTAACGTATGGAGTTATCCAGGACGAATCGCTGGAGTCGTAGCAGATATATGCGGGCAATACCTACGTCGTCGTACTCCTGAAAGAGATCTTCGTACAGGAAGTCGAAATCATCAAGCGCAATACATGCACGACAGGACACGGCGACCAGATCTTCGAAGAGAGACGTCCGATCAACGCCCCGGTGGTCAGGTGTGACGTGGGTGTTGTCTGTCATGCGCTCCTCTGAAAAGGCGTACTGCGCCGAAGCCCGCATCAGGTCCCGCATCCGTTCACCAATTACGTTGCGCCGCTCCTCCACATCAACGGGCAGTCCGTTCCTGTTGCCCGGCGCCTCATCGGTATAATAGGTTCGGGCAACTTCAATGGCGCTTAGAAAGTCACCGTCTTGGACGCATGACAGGATCTGATCCGCCCATGTCATAAGAGTGCCAACCTGCAATTTATCACGGCGCTACGCGGGAGGAATTTAGAATTTGGAAAGCCGTCCGCAATTGTTGCACCTACAAGTAAGAAAACTTTGCCTTTGTAAACCCTCACGCTGTGCGCCACTGCATTGTCCGAGGCTTTCTTCGAGATATCTCCATTCGTCATTGACGACCTTAATGGGTTCTCCAAGCTGAGCGTATCGAACGGGATATTCTCAATGGCCATGCCACTGCGGGCATCGAGGACCTGCAATGTCGTCGGAGTAAATAATATGATTTGCTGGACAATTGAAGATGGTCAGTCGATAGGAAATTGGCAACCCAGCCTTGGGGAACGAACGTACATTGGAGTTCAACCATTGAACTGACAAAACGTCCTCTTGTATCGAGTATTTGCATACTTCTTCGTATACGATCATGCCGATCACGACCGATTTTACTTTGCCTTTTTGGCCATGGTGTACCGCCTGTTTGGTTTTCGTTTCTGTTACTTTAATGAGGTGAATAGAATTACCCCATGTGTACACTAACACTGGATCTGCTGCAATGTCAGTCTCCTCTGAACCCTTAGCTGATGTCGGCGTGGAAGGGAACCATGCGAGGGAACCCTTCCACTTGGACCCAGGCCCGGATGATATTCCTTCGTTGATGCCCCGCGGACACTTCAACCAAGTTTTGGGCGATGGTCTCAATCCGACCATCACTAGTTTTGTCGGAGTCAGCATGGCTATGATTTGATAATTATCCGTAACGTGCGGGGATGTACCAAGAGGCAGTGGCGCCAACGCTAGAACGGTAAATTTGGATTTTCGTCGCTTTACAGCGTTAGCAGGGACATGGCCATTTACCGGTTGACCCACTTCAGGGTAGCGACCAAGAATACGAAGCGTATCGAATGCCTCAACGAACAAAACTTTGCCAAGGTTATGGTAAAATGCAAGGCCATGTTCATCTGTAGACACTATTGCGGTGTGCCTTCCACCAATAAAACCGATATTGATGATTCTTGAACCTTGTAAGTGACCTTCTTTGCGTCCTGATGCAACAGAGGACAGAGTCGTCGGCAGTATGGCACGCGCAGGTATGTTAGAGTCGCTAAGGTTATACAGGAAGATGTGGCCAGTCGAGTGTCCTGAAGCGACATATGTATGGTCGTGCGACAAGGCGAGCGCTGTGACGCTTCCTACCGTTTTCTCCTTTGCTAGAATTCCAGTATCAATTGACCCTTGCCAATAATTTAAGGCTGAAAATGGTTCCGTACCATTCAGGTCAGCGCCACAAATAGATTTGAGCGTTTGCATAAAATCAAACACATAGACGGAACCATCCACCATTCCGATGCATATAAGCCCATTTGCGGCCAAGACGGTTGGATTGCTTGCTGGGCGCATAGCCAACACATCATTGGCTTTTTGAGAAGGAGTCGAGTAAAATCGTTGCGTAATACTACCGAGCTCTGCCCATTTGAACACCTCCCACTCCTTCGAATTTTCTTTCCTGGCGGTATCGGGCGTTGTGACGTTGTGCGTCAGCAATGGTGATTCGTGCGACATGGATGAGAAATGCGAACTAATGGACGTCGCACCGGGAGGAGTCCGAGTTGAGACAAAACTTAGGTCGCTGGCAGTGCGCGAGACTGGTCCAGGGGTGTATGACCGTAGGCGAGATACAGATGGGTGGAGAAATGGTCGTCGTAATTGAAGTTGTCGCACAGGGTTTATTGCGTGCTGCTCGGAGGCCACTGGTTCCGGCGGTGCTACGGAGGCAGAATCATCAGATAAAATATGCTGTTCTGAAAGCACAGATTGTTCCTACATTAATAAAAAAAAAGTTGTATTCATTATGTGCCCTCATAGTTATATTCGAGTTACGTACAGGGCTCGCCTCCTCATTGCCATTAACCGTTTGTTCAGCCTCAGAAACCGTTGCGCTCTTATTATCGTCGTCGCCGTTAGCACCTGCGTCAGGTCCGAGGATGTCCCTCAGTTGGTCCTGGTAGCCAGTCGAAGTGTCCGCGTCAACTCCGGTATATACGAACTCCTCAGCATCTGACTGGTTCCCCAATTCGTCGTTGTCATCGTCAAAAAGTTCTTCCATACGGGAAGAGTAATCTCCGGGGTGGTCACAGTCGGGAATCTCTTCTTCGTCACTCATATGGGACCGCCATGATTTCACGACATCCTTGTCTTCATTTTGGCCAAAATCCATGAAGGTCGCGGAGGGGTGTATAAACTGCGCACGTAATGACAAATGACAGTTGTTTGCCTCGCAAGGCGTCACTAAACAATACGATCTCTTCAAGTTATGTTAACTACACCAGTAATCACTATAGACGGTTCCATAAAATACGATAACAGTACACGATAGCAGGAGTGGTACTATGAAATGACAAGTAGGGGTGCAAATGCGAAGAGGCTGTAAACCCAAGGAGCGATAGCATGTGGTGTAAAGACGGAGTAGCAGAGGCCAAGATGATGCATAATGAGGTTATCAAACCAAGCCGTGAAGTGACATTGAATACGCGCGCTTTATGATGCGGTAGCCGTTCTCCGCTCTCGATCCCGGTTCTTGGCGCCTGGACCAAATCTTTCCTGAAAACTGATTAATTCTTCCATTAATTCTTCCATCATCTTCATAGTTTCCGAAGATTTGCTAGCGTCAATGCCACGTATGTGACTAGTTGCGGGAGCAGCATCTGTGCTTTGCTTCGGTGTTGGACCTGACATTCTCGGAGGGTTATCCTCGCTGTCAACCGCCATAGGCACATCGGTATTACTAGCCACGGATTGCCCTCGGGCAGAACTGACTGGTTCAATCACTGCAGATTCATCTTTCAAGGCCTTTTCTAGCGCCTCTCGTCGTCTTGCGCGATCTAGGGCACTGGCTTGCTCCCTCCCGACCCATTCGACAAGCGCCCTGACTCGCTTGTTCATATCGCCTACACTCATCCTCTTGCTCGGCCACTTGACCTTCACACCTCTCTCCATCGTCCGTTCTACGCTGTCTCGTCCCGTGCCTGCGCCACCGGGACCAGCCCGAATCTCTAGTGGCTGAGGGGTATCGGTCGGCAACATTTCCTCCAGGTGTGCCAGATAGTCAGGGAGGCCCCATGACGTGAATAGAGGCTGTTGTGACAGAGCATATGCGTGAGAGTTACGATAGGCACGGGAGACTTCGGCTGAGTTGGACCCTAGATTTCGTTCGACAGGACCGTTAGTATGATGACGTCGAGATCGATGTTCATGAAGCGCACTTCCGGGGCCATGAGAGGAAGTAGGAGCTCTCTTGTTCGAACCTGAACCCTTGGCACGACTGCCTCCGGACCGGCGAGGGGCAGTGGTAGCCGGCGATGCCGTGCCTAGAAAAAGAAACATCACGTGAGCAAGCCTCACTCCAAATGTGGACTGGTGCGTACCTTCTTCGCCCTCTTGGTTAAGAAGAGACTCCGCAGGGAGTGCTTTGCGCCCGCCTCGTTTGTTGCGCCCTGACGGCTTAGAAGTTGTGGTTGTGGCAGCTGGAAGAGGTTTCGGCTGTACGCCATTTACTGGCGTTTCTGGCCGTGCCATGGTCAATGACTGGTGATCGGATGCCGTCGAGGCCGATCTTGTCCTTTTCTTCGGAACACTAAATTATCCTGGTCAGATCTACATCGTGCAGCGACGAGTGCTAACTTACCCATCATCTTCTGTGCGTTTTCGCTTCTTGCGGTTACTCGGACCATTGTCCGCTGTTTCGGGATCTGCCCGGGCGTCGCTGGTGGTGTTGCTGTTGCCATTGTCATTTGTATTTGCACTGAGGCCCTGAGCAGCTGCAGCTTCAGCGGCACTTGCTTCTATGATTTCTTTTATGCTCTCGTCAAAGGCTGCATCTCTACTATTCATGGTATTTCGTCTTTTTGATGGCTGTTTGACATGAACCGGAGAATGTGATCGGGAGACACGCGAAGCGGGCGCATGGGAATTTGTGGATGAATGACGAGGTCGTCTCGCTAATTTTCTGGCGCCCCGCTTCAATTACACACAAAAGTAAAAGATAAAAGTCTACGCACTTGAGAAGCTCTGTATGCAGTTCGGGGCGACATAGTTCGCAATAATAATCATCGTCGTGTACTTGATCCTCTGATTGGTAGCCCATACATAGACCATGCTGCCACACTTTGCAGGTCTCGCATTGCACCATGAATTCACCGGCATCCGGGTCGTCCTCTCCTTGTCGGATGTACACTGAGATGAATGGAGAAAAGAAGAAGGATCAATAGCGTACCAGTGCTCCCACATACACACCGCGTGATACCCTGCTCTTCGTCCTCAGCAGCGTCTGCTCCCACGTCTTCTGGGTGCGAAGTGGACGTGGCGAGGACGTTGTCGAGAATTGCGACCTGCTTGTCCCTCTCTTTTGTTTTCCTCTTGGACCTCCCGTTGGAGGTGCCGTTGGCAGAGGAGGCGGAATGCGAGTGGCTATTCTTGCGGTCGTCGACGGGGTCGTCCTGGTCTTCTTGTTTTGGACGCTTGTTTCGTGAATTGCTGTTGGTGGGAGTGAGGGCAGGGCGGAGAGGGATGTCTTTCTGTCTGGGAAGGGGTTCAGAGTCTGGAGAGCGAGATGCAGCGGACGAGAAGGGAGCAGAGCGCCTGCCTGAACGCCTGGGTTCTCTTGGAGAGAGAGGGGGACCCATAGTGGCAGCCTGAGCCATGGCCGTGGTTGAGTTGTCTCTCGTCCTCCCAGTTATCCTAATCTTTGCCTCCCGTCACGTGCTGCCTCCCTCCTCCCATATGTCCGCCACCCTCGAATACGCCTCCACCGCGCCCAAGCCCCTCAGCTATCCAAGGCTTGCCGGCCACCACTATCTCCCCTCCCGTACACCGGACTACCTCCGACTGATCCTCACTTCAAAAGTATACGACGTCATCAAGGAGACCCCCCTCGTATACGCATCAAATCTAAGTGCAAAGCTCGGCAATGAGGTCTGGCTCAAGCGCGAGGATACACACGAAGTTTTCAGCTTCAAAATACGCGGCGCCTACAATTTCATGGCCAGCCTCAACGACGAAGAACGCTGGAAAGGTGTTATTACATGCAGCGCTGGTTAGTGACGCCTCATTGATCCCATATCGATCGGTGTTCATAATTTTGAATAGCTGATCTCATGTCTCTTTTATCACAGGAAACCATGCCCAAGGTGTTGCTATGTCTGGGGCGCGCTTAGGTATACCCTGCACTATCGTCATGCCCAACGGAACCCCTTCCATCAAAGTCCGGAATGTCGCACGGCTCGGAGCGAAAGTTGTCCTACACGGAAGCGACTTTGACGAAGCCAAGGCAGAGTGTGCTCGTCTAGCCTCTACACATGGTCTCATATTTGTCCCTCCATTCGATGATCCCCTCGTAATCGCCGGCCAGGGAACTATCGGGATGGAAATCCTGAAACAGCTATCAAATTCTGAAAATATTGACACCATCTTTTGCGCTATTGGCGGCGGTGGCCTTGTCTCTGGCGTTGCTGAATATGTCAAAAGGATCGGCGGCCCGAACATTAAAGTTAAGGGTGTTGAAACGTTTGATGGTGATGCCATGGCGAGAAGTCTCGAAAAAGGCGAACGCGTAACCCTTAAAGAAGTTGGACCATTCAGTGACGGTACAGCCGTCAAAATCGTCGGCGAAGAACCCTTTAGGATTTGCCGTCAACTACTAGACGGAGTTGTCAAGGCTGATAATGACGAAATCTGCGCTGCTATTAAGGATATATTTGAAGGTTAACAGAAGTTGTATAGTGTGACCAAAATTTTAACGTCGGTTTTCAGAGATCCGAGCGGTGACTGAGCCAGCAGGAGCACTGGCACTAGCTGGCCTCAAACGTTACATCCTGGATAACCAACTCATCGGTGCTCAAAAAACGTTTGTTGCTGTGATAAGTGGTGCGAACATGAATTTTGACCGTCTACGGTTCGTCTCGGAGCGTGCAGAACTTGGTGAGGGACGGGAGGCCCTGCTTAGTGTTGACATCCCAGAAAAACCCGGAAGGCATGTATGTGTGCGTCACCCCTCTTCCGTTTTTCGCCAATTCCAGTTTCTAGCTTCATCGCATTACACTCCGTAATTTACCCGCGAGCTGTATCCGAGTTCGTTTACCGTTATACCGTTGCGGGTGGCAGAGCACACGTGCTACTCTCCTTCATGACAAGCTCTGGAAATCGAGACAAAGAGGTTGCTGAAGTACTGGAGAAACTGGAAAAGCAGGATATGAAGGGAAGTGATATTAGCGACAACGAATTCGCCAAAAGCCATGCGAGGTATATGATCGGTGGAAGCCCTGCTGTGCCTAATGAACGTGTATTGAGGTTTGGTAAGTGACATGAGACAATATATAGTAGGACTACTTGAACAAGTCCAACGAGCAGAGTTTCCTGACCGTCCTACTTCGCTTCGCAAATTTCTGCTCGGCCTGCATCGGGGATGGAATATATCGCTATTTCATTATAGAAACCATGGGGCTGGTGTGTCATTTTACCCTGCGTCCGATCTTTGGGGCACTAATAATTCCGCAGATGTGAGCAAGGTTTTGGCTGGGATCCAAGTACCACCGTGCGACTACGACGCATTTGACCAATTCTTGAAGAAATTGAATTACTCATACGTGGAAGAAACGGATAATCCTGTGTACAGGCGTTATCTGCTGACCTCAAGTGCTGACAGCTAAGCTACATAGAGTTTTTTTTTTTACCCATAAGTTTATAGAGTTACTCCTTATGTGCGTGCGTACGTATCTCCTGTGACACTGAAACAATACTATTGTGATCTGAAGCACTTTCGTACCACGGCAATAATTATGCCTCATAGGTTATATCAATAAGATTGTGTTCAGCGTTAAGGTGTTTACATTTTTGGGGCTAAATTATGCTCGGCAACTAAAGGACTGTTAAAAAAGCCGCAACTCCGAAAACCGGATGTGAACTGAGTGCTGGTAAGCATCAGCTCAAACGGTAACAGTAGCATAACACACCATTGCTAATCAGTGATGTGCAGCATCCTGCTTATGAGCGCTGGAATACACGTTATCCGCAATGACATAGGCAGTGAATGCGACGACGGCGATGCCGAAACCGGGGAAAAGATTGCGGAACATGGCACGGTTAGAGAAGAGAGGGTGCTTGCGCCAAGCCTCCCGCTTTGCCCAGGGGTCTCTATAAAGGGGAAGGTTGGACATCTGGCGGGGTGAACGGGTGAAGAGAGAGGTAAGACAATGGACAAACCTTGGGCGGCAGATGGAAGGCTGGGAGCAGGAAACAGCCGTAACCTGACACTTTAGGGCAGGTTCCGTCAACTTGCTCAAATTTGATCAACGCCTCGCCACACGCCCTCTCACCCCCTCACTATAGCCTTCCTCTGCCCCCTTGTGATACCCATAAATTCCCTCTTGCTTCCCTCCCTGGATCCCCCCGAATGTCCAGTGTTTCTGACGATTATTCGGACGATGACGTCCCACTTGCCTCGCAGTCTTTGAATGGGTCCCAGCGGCAGGCTGCAACTACCAACGGAAAGCATATAGCTGACAGTACCCATGATGAATCGTCTTTGAGCGAAGACGATATGCCTTTGGTACGTGCATAGTCTTGTCGCGTATGACTTAGCTTACACATGTTTGGTATCTGTGCTTTTGCTAGTCCCAGGCCACACGTCATTCTAATGCTACGCCCTCTAGCTCCCGCAACCTCAAACGCAAGAAGGAGCTGTCCGAATCTTCCAGCGATGACGACGCGCCCTTAGCCTCTTCACCTATAAAAAAGGTACCACCCAAACGTGTTAACGGCGCCACCAAGGCTCGCCAAAATAAGCCCGAGGATAGTGATGGCTATGACGATAGCGTTAACCTGAATGGAACGAAGAAGCATGCGTCCACGAATGGAAAGACCTGGAAGCCCCCCAAGAAGAAGGTCAAAGAGGAGTCTGCAAGTTCCGGGGATGAAAAATCATCTGTCCCGAAGAAGTCCGCTAGTTCCCGAAAGCGAAAGCTTAAAACCGAGGATGAGGATGAGGATGAGGATGCCATGTCAGATACTCGACCAAAGAAGTCCAAGTCCAAGCCTCGTCCGAAGAAGGTGAAGCAAGAGGGCGACGAGGACCTGGAGGCACCTCCGCCCAAAAAGCGGGTCAACAAATCTGCGAAAAACGAGGCGATGGGGGCTTCGGGTGCGGGAACTCCTCAGCCCAAGAGGCGGGCAAGTAAATCCTCGAAAAAGAGCGAGGAGAATGAAACGTCCAAATCCAATGGAAAAAAGGAGGAAGAGGAAGAAGATGTGTATAGGTGGTGGGACGCGGAAAATCCCAATGGTGATGGATCCATTAAGTGGCAGGCTCTCGAGCACAACGGCGTAATATTTCCTCCTCCTTATGAACCTCTACCATCGCATGTGAAGATGAAATATGATGGTATGCTTCTTGTTAAGTTAATCGTGTGATTCGCAAACCGACCCTTGTTCAGGCAAAGAGCTCGATCTCCCCCCTGGGTCTGAGGAAGTTGCTGGCTTCTTTGCAGCAATGTTGGAAACTGATCACGCGAAAGACACTACCTTCCAAAGGAACTTTTTTGAAGATTGGAAAAAAGTCTTAAAGGAACATCCACCTGTTAGTGGAGAGATCATGCTCACGGATTGCATACCAACTAATGGTCGTTTTTATACAGCGAAATAAAGTTAACGTCGTTGAATTCTCCAAGTGCGACTTCAGGTCCATGTTTGAATACTTCGAGACAGAAAAGGCTAAAAAGAAAAGTCTCAGTGTTGCTGAAAAGAAGGAATTGAAGAAGGCGAAGGAAGAGATGGAGGCAAAGTACATGTATTGCCTTCTTGACGGACGCAAGGAGAAGGTCGGAAACTTCAGGGTTGAACCGCCAGGGCTATTCCGAGGCCGTGGCGAGCATCCCAAGAAGGGTGCTCTCAAGGTACGAATATCGCGTTTGATGTATGTAACGCACTTAGCAACTAGTTCAGCTTCGCGTGCGTCCCGAAGATATTACCATTAATATAGGCGAAAATGCTCCGATACCCGTTCCGAATGTATCTGGACGATGGAAATCAATTATCCATGACAATACCGTGACTTGGCTTGCAAATTGGATAGAAAATGTTAACGGCAACCATAAATATGTCTTTCTAGCTGCCGGCAGTACGCTCAAGGGCCAAAGTGACATGCAAAAGTTCGAAAAGGCTCGCGATCTAAAGGTGACCCCATTTATGCTCCACTGCTCATATAACCTCACACAACTTTGTAGGATCATGTCGATCGTATACGACAGAATTATACCCGTGACCTCAAGTCTAAAGTGATGGCAGAGCGTCAAAGGGCTACTGCTATGTACTTCATCGATAGGCTCGCTCTGAGAGCTGGTAACGAGAAAGGAGAGGATGAAGCAGATACAGTCGGTTGTTGTTCGCTTCGTTGCGAACATGTCACTCTGGAGTCCCCAGATTATATCATCTTTGACTTCCTTGGTAAAGACTCAATCCGATACTACAATCGAGTTCAAGTAGATGCTCAAATATTCAAGAACATACGTATATTCAAAGAGAATAAGAATGAAGACGATAACCTCTTTGACCGTGTAACGGTAGGGCACAGTTTGTAGCATGCCTCCTGGCCCCTCACTGACATCGTTACAGACAAGTTCGCTTAACAAGCACCTTAATTCAGAAATGAAAGGTTTGACGGCTAAAGTCTTCCGTACTTTCAACGCGTCTATTACGTTCCAACGTCTCTTGGACGAGGAGAGGGACAAGTTGGAGGGAGTATCATTACAAGAGAAGTTGAACGCATATAACAAGGCAAACCGATTGGTTGCCATTCTTTGTAACCATCAAAGGACTGTGCCGAAGACCCATGATCAAGCCATGGAGAAAATGCGCAATAAGGTGCGCAACTGACACTTCGTGACTTGACCGTGTTCTGATGAATAATGTTCCATAGCACCGTGCACTCAAATATGACCGGATGAAGCTCCGGCATGTGCTGTTCGCCATTGATCCGAAGTTCAAGAAATTCAAAAAGTACATGGAAGATGAATCGGATCTGGACGACGAATGGATTGAGGGACACGAGGAAGCCTTGAAAGCAAAGGAGATTGAAAAGGCAGAGAAAAAGTTCGCTAAAGATAACGAGAAACTCGTAGAAGAGGGAAAAAAACCTAACCAGGACTCGGTCCTTAAAGAGCGGATAGAAATTATAGAGGAAGATTTTAACAGATTAGAGAAGGAGCGCGGCACGAAAAAGGCGACGTTGAAAAGGGAGAAACCTGTAGAGAAGATTGAAGAGGCCATTGACAAGCTGACTGACAAAGTAAAAACGTCGAGGCTTCAGATGGTAGACCGCGATGAAGGGAAGGAAATTGCACTTGGAACAAGGTGCGTCAGGGAGACAGACCACGCTGCCAATGTTGACTTTTATTGTTCAGTAAAATTAATTATCTAGATCCTCGGTTGGCCTTTCTTTGATCCGACTGAAGTTAACACTAACATTGTTCCAGCATTACAGCAGCATGGTGCAAGATTCACGATGTGCCGATTGAGAAGATATTCTCAAAGACATTACTTACGAAATGTAAGTGGAGAAGTGTTCAGTTTGGCAGCGATTGACTCCTGGACAGTTCCTTGGGCTATGGAGGCGGATACGGAATGGAAATTCTAGGGCATTAGAGTAGAGTGTACTTTACGTGTTGGCCAAACAGGGTTGTTTGTAGCCGAATCTCGCGTGTCAGACGAGCTGCATAAATACTAGTCTCCCTTCATCCCCGCTCACCTTCTCCATGGACTCTCCTCGTACGACATTCGCTTCCAAGACCACCTATGATGCACTTGCCGTTGAATCAGGCGAAGAAACTGACGAAGAGGTTCTGACTGACTCGGTGGAAGCATTGAGGTAGTTACGTCTAGCATTTAGTGCTCACAATTTTTATGTTCGCCCAGGCAACCTGACCTTCCCTTGAAGCCCTCCAAGTCCGCAATCAAAAAGGCACAAAAGCTTGCTCGTACAGAGAGGAGGCAACGCGAACGAGCCGCAGCCAAGCAAGCCAAGTTTACATCGGCGGGCGCTACGTCCAAACCGGATTTCACTGCGTTGGGAACGCCTGTTTCCCCCACGCAAACCTCTTCTTCTTCACATGGACAACATGATCCGGGCACGGGAGAGTCATTTATAATGGTCACGACCGCCAGCGAGGCACCCAAAGACCAAAATGGCGAAGCGCATGACCTTCCGCCGACCTTCACATGCCAAGCTACGCATGACGAGAAACCCGTACAACGGCCGTCTGAGCATACAAAGGTCGAGGACACACCAAGCCAAACACTACCCAAGAAGCAAGATTTGGCGATGCAATCTACTAAGCCGCAAACGACGAAGGCTTCTGTCCCGCCAGTACCAAGTCTGCAAGAAGTAGAGAAAAGCAAAAAGATGCAGAGTTTCCTAACGAGAACCCTCTGGACATTTATTATGATAGGTGGTTTCATAGGTAAGTTCGTTGTGCACGCATGTGATATTTCGACTTTACACTGGTTCAAACAGGGCTACTACTCCTGGGACACACATATATGATTCTTCTTGTTATGCTTTGTCAAGCCTTGGTTTACCGAGAGGTTACGGCATTGTTTTCACTCAAGTCAGCTACTCCAGAATCACGCGAGACGGAGCATTTGAACAATAAGGATCCCTGGAGCAAGACCCTCAATTGGTACTTCTTCGCTGTTACCAACTATTTCTTATATGGAGAAAGCATCATTTACTACTTCAAGGTGCGCTCGACAGCTGGCGAATACGCAAGACTGGGCTGACCGATGACCAATAGCATGTCGTATTCGCTGATGCTCAACTACTTCCATTCGCAACGAACCATCGTATGATCAGCTTCACATTGTACACCATCGGATTTATGGGCTTCGTCATGTCGTTGAAGAAGGGCTACCTCAAACAACAATTTGGATTATTCTGCTGGGTCCACATGAGTCTCTTGCTCATCGTTGTTTCCAGGTGGGCGGGGCATCTGTCAGGGGGATAGCAACAACTGATCGTTAGACAGCCATTTCATCATTAATAATATTCTGGAAGGTCTCGTCTGGTTCTGGGTACCTGCGTCACTGGTCATCTGTAATGATGTATTTGCCTATGTATGGGGGATCACTCTCGGTCGTACCCCCCTAATTAAATTGTCACCGAAGAAGACGGTTGAGGGCTTCGTTGGCGCATTCTGGAGTACCATTATTTTTGGAATACTATGGGGAACGTATTTCATGCGATTCAACTACATGATTTGTCCGGTTCACGACCTTGGAGTCAACGCTTGGAGCGCGACCCAATGCAAGCCCAACCCCATCTTCCTATGGCGTGAGGTGGAAATGTGGAAACCATTGGCAACGTTATTTTCTGGTTTGGTATGTCAACCATGTTATACACTTTTTGGTACAAATTAAGTTTTTTTTTTTTGCAGATGGGTCGCCCAGTCACTGCATTTTCTTATGTACCATATCAGCTCCATCTTCTTTTTATGTCGTGTTTTGCATCCCTTGTTGCGCCATTTGGTGGTTTCTTCGCCTCGGGCTTCAAACGCGCATTTAACATCAAGGACTTTGGGCATAGTATCCCAGGACATGGAGGCATGACCGATAGAATGGACTGTCAGTAAGTAACGTTGTGCACTTACGTCGCCGTACGCTGATGACGGTTCAGATTCTTAATGGGAGTTTTCACATACGTATATTATAGCAGCCTAATACGTGAACATCACGTTACCGTTGGCAGCATTCTGCAAACCATTGTCAGTGGGCTGACGCTGGATGAGCAACTTGAACTGTTAGCTGATTTGAAAAAGTATTTGTCTGGACAGGGAGTTGCCATACAGTGTTAGTGCTCAGGGATTTCCCTTTATATCACGCTCTATTACAAATAAATTATGCTGGTAATCCTATACGATGTAAGGGTATGACAGATATACACAGCTAGATTACAGTCCACGCTGCAAGTCCTGCCCAGGACATGGCGCGGAGTCCTATGGATGAGACAAATTGCTGCACTGTGACACCTTTGGCATCACGATTATTGAGCATCTGAAGGTAACACAGTTTAACGTCGCCTCGGACAATGGGAATAGTAACGTTCCAACCACCCTCGGCATTACGTTGCAGGGGTATCTGGGAGTTCTCGTGATGCAAGAAATACACATAGTTATCCTTCTCCGCTGTAGACATGTGCTGGCATCTCTTGAACAAATGGAAGCTGGCCGGTTGCCCTCTGGCGAGATACTTTGTGGCAGGTTGAAGGAACGTGGGAGAGAGGTGAACAGTACCAAAGTCTTTGAAGAGTTGGGGGCCCTCCGGAGCGAGTATATAGTCTTCCCAAGACACCGGACCGCCGTCCTCTTCGGAAAGGAGCTGATAAGAGGGGTCATCAGGGTAATGCTTCTTGCCAAACTCGACGGGCGAGGACGTGAAACAATGCGGCGTGAAGCTTTGAGTGTACGTCGATCCGTTTAGGTAGCCAGCACCCCAGCAAGAGTCGATAAGACGCCACTCTCCGTCCATGAGGACGCAGTTCCATGCATGGTTACCTTGATAGGGGGGGACAGACTGGCCAGGAGTGAGAGTCTGGTACCCGTAGCCCTTTCCATGCCCTCCAACCCTGAGTGCTTGTAATCCTGCGCGCTGGGCGAGGTCGCAGAAGAGGCCTGCGTAGCCATCGCATACGGCAAGCCCGCTGAAGAGGGTTTCGGTAGGAGATTGGCTGCGTACGTTGCCAGATAGGAAGGAGACAGCGTCATAGGCGATATTGTAGTGAAGCCAGGTGAAGATGGTGCGCGCCTTTTCGGTTTCAGAAGGGAAAGGGGAGGTGAGGGCATATACGAGATCATCGAAGGATGTTACGGTCTGACGGGGGAAATGGGCGGCGTGGGCATCCACAGCAGAGAAGTCGTAGCATTCGATGCAGGCACCATCATTGTCGTCGTTGTCCTGTGTCGAGGTGCCAGGTTGCTCATGAGATGGCTCTGGCTCTGGCTCTGGCTCTGGTGCAGGCTCAGGCGGGGGTGTTGGTAGAGGCGATGGGAGGGGCGGGACACGGCGTCGTGGAAGCTGTGGATCTGGATCTGCAGTGGGTGCTCGCTGGCTGGGGTTGACCGGAGGAGGCGGAGGACGGCGTGCAAGGGAACGAGGAGGCTGACCCGGGGTAGGACGGGTGTGGTATGGTATGGGCGGCGGGGGGCCAGGGTCGGCGCTGAGAGTAAGAGTAGCTATTCGGTCAGCAATGCTCGTCCGCTTCGTCGTCGCTGCGGCCTCGCCATGCACTCTGCGCGGCGGGGGCGGGGGCACAGGGCGACGGACAGACATGGTACCAAGTAAGGCCCCTGTAGTACTCATACGTAGATACCCATACTAATTCTAATCACGACAAGTCATATTAGGATTGATGGAATTGAAAATTGGCATGTGTAGTACAGCATCAGTAGAGGTGGGCATGTGTTGCTCTGAACGTTATCTTTATGATCTTGGCTTCTCCTGTGGCAGCAAATCAACAGATGCACCCTCGGTTGGGCTGCCAAGTCACAAACCTTCTTTTCCTTCCATAGCGCTAGAAGACCCACTCCAGACACTTTCACAACCTTGAAACGAACTCCAGGAATATCACCCTTAGCCTTACCCCGACGACCGAAGCCAGAAATGAGTACTTCGTCGTTCTCGTCAACAAAGTTGAGGCAACCGTCATTCTGCAGCCTATGAGCATCACAATGCGAAGCGAACCAGCCCACTCACCGGGACGAAAGCGGTAACCTTTTTGCCGTTCTTGATCAACTGTACACGCACACACTTGCGGATGGCAGAGTTGGGCTGCTTAGCCTCGACACCGACTTTCTCGAGCACAATGCCCTTCGCATGGGAAGACCCTCCTGTTGGCGAGGTTTTGTAGACGTTACCCAGTGCACGCTTTTTGTAACTCTTGTCCGCCTGTGCCATACTTTTTCTTTAGCATCTACATTAACATAGCGTTGTTCGCACCAACCCAGCGGTTTTCACGTCGAGATATGCGGAGCTTGCGAGCTGCTTGGAGTCCACGGGGTTTGTTAGCTGGAAAGGCACACTGTTATTAACGCAAAGGGTCATTTTTATACAACGACGTACAGCCCATTCTTGCAGTCGAGGAGGGAGGTTTACAGCAGGACTATCAGATACAATTTCGCCGGCGTCGCAAAACCTTAATTCCAGAACTGCTATAGTTTACCCTGGCATCTCGGCATCCTACGTGACCAACCGCGTGACGCTTGCCTGTGCTGTCCATCGTCTGGTGACGTTGCTGAAGGGATGTTCTGGGGCCCAGTGAAGAGGCGTAGGAAGTGGGTTAATATACCAGCAAAAAAGCGCTGATTAGTGCGTGTATGCGTCGCGCATAATTTAGTCAGCGACGACCCTGCTGAATTCGGCAAATGTTGGTCTGTTGGACCCGGCAGCTCACTCGCCTCCATCGACGCTCTTTTTCTCTCCTTTACGACCTCACTCATCGTGGATTTATCCAGGACGTCACTAGACCACATGGTCTTGAGCTTGTACTAGATGCAACGCCGCGCACGGTTTACGCTGGCATTGATCCAACCGCGCACGCCCTCCACATAGGACATCTAATCCCGCTCATGTGTCTTTTCCATTTTCAGCTGCACGGCCATAGAATCATCCCACTCGTAAGTGGCCTCTCATACTATCCCTGTATCTCTAAAAAGTACCGCAGATAGGTGGTGCAACGGGCCGCATTGGCGATCCGTCAGGTCGTAGCACCCAACGACAGCTTGCTAACATAAAAAATATTGAAGACAACGTCTCCAGTCTAACTAATAGCATATACAATTTCTTCTCGCGTGCTTCCCACTATGTGATACGAAAACATTCGAACGTCGACTCCGTGCCTTCACTGCCAACCGTCTTGAGCAACCTCGAATGGCACCAGCATATCACCATGCTCGATTTCCTGCGTACTGTCGGAGTCCATGCTCGTATCAGCACTATGCTCGGCAGGGAGAGCGTCAAAGCACGACTCAATTCACAGCAAGGCATCTCATTCACGGAATTCACTTATCAGCTTCTACAAGCCTACGACTTCCACCACTTATACAAACACCACGGCTGTTCAATCCAGATTGGCGGGTCGGATCAGTGGGGCAACATAGTCGCAGGGTTGGAACTCATCGCTCGTCTGGAAGGCAAATCAAATGCACCAGACGAAGATGTTCCCGACGTGTACGGAATAACTACACCTCTCTTGACAACGTCCACGGGTGAAAAGTTTGGGAAAAGCACTGGGAACGCCGTATGGCTGGATCCCGATTTGACCAGTGTGTTTGATTTCTATCAAGTACGTAGACCTGGGCATTCTTGCGTCTTTCCCCGGTAAATTGTCTATTCAGTATTTTGTCAAAGTGGCAGACGCAGACGTGGAAAAGTATCTGAAGATGTTTACATTGCTGCCCTTACCAGAGATAACGGAGATAGTACAGGCTCACAAGGTTGTCATACTTTTCATTCTCATCTCGTTTCTTATACCGCCGGTAGTCTCAACCTGAGAAACGGATAGCACAACGATGTCTGGCAGGCGAAGTGACGGAAATGGTTCATTCGCGTACGTGAGCTGCGGTCGTACTCTTACTATCTGACCTGTGATACAGGCGAGGGATTAATTCACGCCGAAACAATGACCAAGTTACTTTTTGACTCGGACTACTCCAGCCTGCAGGGGGACTGTGTTGTCGAGGCATTAAAAGGCGACCCCCGCCTCGCTTTAATTAATGAAAACGATATGCTCCAGATACCGCTTCCGAAACTGGCCGCCAAATACGGCCTAGTTACCTCCCACTGTAAGTACTGTTGTGGCGTTTTCAGTGAATCTGACTTGTCCTTCCCTTTAGCTGCAGCAAGGACCTTGGTACGGGCTCGTGGTCTATACCTCAACAATTCACCCATTCCTGATGCTCAATTCACGCTGACGAGACAACACCTGATTGACGATAGACTGGCTATTCTTCGTGCTGGCAAGGACAAATTGCTTGTATTAGCTCTGAATGCAAGTATCTAATAAGCCTGGTAATGCCTGCATGAAGGGTCCCTTACGGTCACCACCCTCGGCTACCGGGCCTCAAGCTTCTAGTTACCAGCTGTTTCCATTAACGCTATACAATTAATCAATACGGATGGAGCTATAGAGTTTGCGAACTGCCCAGTAAGATGCCAGAAAACCAATGGACCCTAGTCATGTTCCGTCAGCGTTAATTTGCAGTGCGAGGAAAGAATACGTGCCTGTAACAAGGAAGTCCAGGAGTACGATCAGGAAAAGGTAGCCAAGGTATAGCACAACTCCTGATAGGGAGTCGAGTGATAGACGAGATGCCCAGTAGAAGAGCCCATAGCATAGCACCCAGAACGCGCTGCCGCCTCCTACTAGGAAGGATCTCCAATGCCACCTAAGCACAATAGGATCAGATTTTGAGTTTAACCCGGCGGTCATTACACCTCACCGGTACTCCTCTGCGCAGAGGTTAAAGTAGGTAAATAATATTGAAACAGTTGCCACCGTGAGGGTAACCACTCCAGCTGTCAGCGCCACGAATCCAAAGGCGTAATATGCGCGTGAGGCAAATAAGCTGGACATGATGAAGTACAGCTCGACGAATGCAGCACCTGATCAACTATCAATCATGACAGGTCAAAAGGGCATCCAGGCACGAACCGAAGGGCAGTATGCCGCCTAGGACAACTGCGACCTAGGAGAATCATTAACATTCGCAAGAGAGGATGCACAAAGTCAATTACCCATGGATGCAGGTACTTCGGGGCTGGAGGTATCTGCCGGGGTATCTGATGGACACGAACAGGATTCTTTAAAGCCTGCATACAACAGTCAATTTTGTATCCGTGACCAAAGATAGGATTGACATACACCACGCTTGGAGCCAAAGTATGCACCGGCGGCAGATAGGGGAGCGGAGATACCAAACCACATGAGAATAATCAACAGCATCGTTCCTATGACAGTTTAGTGACCCAGCGCCCTCCTCGGAGCGTACACCTTACCGAATGGAACAGCGCCCGAAGAACCGGCCACGAGCAAAAAGAAGTTCAAGCAGAAAACAATCATAAAAACAAATCTACATCTATATCATTCAAAGAGCACGCGGCGCACCGATGTCTACTCACGTTGGGATAAGAGTCGCAGTCAAGAAGGCATTCATCTTACGGTCCGTCCCGCCGAGGGAAGCATATAACCGACTCGAAATGTATCCTCCGATCCTACGTAATGTTAGGTTTGCAATTTAAAGTATTCAAGAAACTCACCCTCCAAAGAGTGTCCAGAAAACCATCATAACCGTAGCGAGCGATCCCCGGTTAGAAGGGGAAAGAAAGCCCAGCAAAGCGAACACTACATGTGATAAACCCAGGAGTTGAAGAACAAACAAACACATCATACCGAGTGTGACAATGACCATCGCACATAATTGAGCACCATTGCCCACCATTACCGATAGAACGAGGGGATTAGTTGGTGTTCGGAATACCTCACCGTGAACTAGCTTCCAACCCCAGTCTTCCTGGATGTCCTCCTACATGTCATTTGAGCGATACCTTTGGTAGTGATGTTAGCATATGATCCTTACACTGAGATCGGTCGCGTTATAGCGAGATATCTGCAAGTTGGATGGTTAAGCATAGTCTACGTCCCAGATTGCTCTATTACACACGTCTCGGGACACACTTCTTAGTAGGATCATGGACACCATGATGCAAAGGAATACAACGATTGCAAGCGAATTGATCAGACTGAACCAGTGAATTCTTGGGTCAAAGATGTGCAGGTAGTTGTCCCAGCGCGTTGCCTGTAATCTTTGTTATTCACAAACGCAGGAAAGAAGCCGAGTGATTTGCACCCAAGGAGTGTCCGATTCCTAAGAAAGAATGTCACTTGAGGACTAATGATTTGCAAAGAAACCCGGCACTCACATTCCACATTACACGGTATGTGTATCTGATGGCCTGTGTCTGGTCCTCGCTCAGACGAAGATGCTCTGTACTTTCCGTGTTGCATGTACCGGGTCCGTTTTGCGGCCCACCGATGCTGACGAGCACATGAGTAATTGGAAAAATGCTATTTAGTTCCTTGCACCTATATGGCCAGACAAGCACGCCAACGACGCGGTGTGAATCAGATGAAGGCTTATGGTACCTACCGCATGGCGTTAACAGGGTCAGACTATATGAACTAGAGGGACATACCTCAAAACAATATCATAATGGTTGTTGAGTGCTGGTAGATTCTCAAACGCGCCTTCGTTATCGCCTAGATTGAAGCCCATGTCAAAGAACAGGTCGCCCGTTCTCGTGTCGTTCTTCATTTCGGCAGCGGGAAGACCGTCAATGAGCCAGTTCAGAGCATAGTCTTCCCTTATTCTATCGTTAATAAACTTGGCATCCTCCCCGTTGATGTCATCTATTATACATAGAGTCTTGCACTTGCCGTCATCTTCAAGCATTTTGATCTGCACAATGGGCATCCGTCATGTTAATTCAGAGAAGCAAACTACGCACGTCATACGGAGAGTTAAATATTCTGTCTCCAAATAGAATAGATCCTAGTGACTCTGGCTCTTTCTTTGGGCCCCCAGCAGGCTCACAAAAGCGAAGTTTCGGGTGGTAGTACTCATCTGTACGGGTGTGAATAATAGCCATCTAATAGACCTTCTCAATCAAGCTTACAGTTTATCAGAGATTTCTACCGATGAACATCAGCGTTACTTTCCTATGCGAGGGGCACGTGGACATACGAGCTTTGGATCTCCCCTGCCGGCTAGCATAGGCGTAAGTGCATTAACGAAGAGGTCTACCTTTTCGCCTCTATGATAGTTGTGTGGGGCAGCTCCGGGGAGGTAGAAAGCATGAGACGAAGCAGCGAGAGCGACAGCAGCAATGGTGAGCTGCGTTGGGCGCATGGTCGGCGACGTGGCGGCAACTGTGACGGTTTCGCGGTCATGCAATTCCAACTCATTGCAAAATGCCACACTACAAAAGCCCGTGTGTCAAAGATGACTTTGCCTCGTACGTTGCTGGTCGCCGCTCAGATCGCCCTCTCTGACTGCCCTGCAGATGGTGACACGATGCTCCCCACCTTTATGCCTGTCGCTACTCAGTCTGCTATCAAGGGTCTGACCCCAGAACAAGTCGAATCACTGGGTGTTTCTCTTATTCTCAACAATACTTATCACCTCAATTTACGACCTGGCCTTGGAGTGCTCAATGCATGTGGAGGCGCACATAAATTTCAAGGATGGGACCGTAATTTGTTGACGGTGCATTACAATCTGCAAGGCAAATCACATTATTCATCCTGATGACTATAGGACAGCGGAGGTTTCCAATTGGTGTCGCTCAGCAAATTCACGAAAATAACTGAAGAGGGTGCTCTTTTCACTAGCCCGTTCACAGGGGAGCCGACAATGCTGACCGTGCGTATGAAAGTGCATATGGAGAGCTATATCGCGACTCTGATTTTTCAAAGCCGGAAGAAAGTATCTCCATACAACACACAATCGGTGCAGATATCATCATGCAATTAGACGATGTAGGTGCGAAGACCTTGTCCTGGCATAAACGTTGGCCGACTGCACAACAGTATCAAGTCTGACAACGGGACCACGCGTCAAAGAGGCCATGGAACGTTCCATTCGGTGGCTTGACCGCTGCATAGCTCACCACGAACGTTCGGGGAAGCAAACGACGCAGAATCTTTTCGCCATCGTACAGGGAGGACTGGATTCACAACTCCGCGATCACTGTCTAGGGGAAATGATTCAGCGGAAAGACAAAGTAGCAGGCTATGCCATTGGTGGGCTGAGTGGTGGTGAAGAAAAAGGTGTGCAACGCAAGATACACTTTTGGTAATTTGCTCATGATCATTTAGATATTTTCTGGCGTATGTATGTTGGGTTCCGTGCCCAATATTTGAAATCATTTATAAAACCTTGTATTTCAGTATCCGACAATGCGCGGAAAAGTTACCGGAAGATAGTAGGCGCAGACAACCCCCTCCTGAGTCGTAAACACTGATACCTGATAGGGCCGCGATACTCGATGGGCGTTGGTTTTGCTGAGGGTAAGATTATACGAATTGCACCATTACATAGCAAACTAATTAGCGTGACAGATCTCCTCGTGTGTGTGGCATTGGGTGTCGATATGGTGAGTGAATCGGTTTGGGCCCGGCTCTCTCTCACTAAACCTTCAACTAAGGCCGATTGCGTATTTCCAACTCGCACAGCCCGTTTTGGTGTCGCCTTGACACATAAAGGGCCTCTCAATCTGAGTAAGTGTGAATAACCGGTAGACGGCTGACATGGAATGCTGACTACTCTTAGAGCTGCGTAAACACGCTCATGACTTACGGCCAATAGATGAGTCATGCCCTTGTCCAACGTGCACGGGTGGGACATCCCGGGCTATTCTACACCACACGATGACACATGAGACTGCCGCAGCGCATGGTAATTGGCTCATACCTTCACGTTTTCAGGCGTAGCTGATACATGGGCATAGCTTTAACCTTGCACAATATCACATTCCAAGCCCAAGTCATGGGCCGGGTGAGAGCCACTATCATTGCAGGAACATTCCCAGATTATCTACGGTCATTTTTTGCCGACTACTTTGGAGATGCGGGATATCCCGAATGGTGTGTCAACGCACTAAGAAGCGTTGGCGTTGATCTACTGGAGAATGCTCCAAATGCCAAGATCATTCCGGGTAATGGTGTAAAATGGGAATATGCGGCTGCATAACTTATAGATCCTACATAAGACTATGTAACTTGTCATCGCCTCTTCGGGCGAGCATTTTTTGCCTTGCGTTGCTCCTTTATTTTCCTTATCTTCCTAATCTGATCCACAGTCTTGAGCTCAGACTTGACTTGTCCATATGATTTGCCACCATATCGCTTGCTGGGTTTACCTCCTTTCTTTCTAGGGTTTGAAGTCTGCTCTGATGAAGCTGCATCTTTCTTGCCCTCGCCCTTCTTCAATCGACGCATTTTCCTTTCGTAATCGGCGCGCAGCTTGTCCGGGGTCTTTGCAGGTGTTATTTTTGTGTGCTTGAACCTCCTCCCACCCCAAACTGTGCCCGTCCGGCCTGAGATTTCCGCCTCTCCAACCTTGGGTAGATTGACGCGAGTCTTCGATTTCCATTCGTCATATCTGCCACTCCGGTAAGTCGCAGGCAACTTTGTTCCGCTCTCCGTCTTTACAAGTTTCACATTGTCGGCGCCAGTTCCATCTCCTTTAATAAATTTCTTCTTTTTCTTGTCCCATGTCACCTGCCGCTTTCTCTTTTCTTGGAGCGCTTCATCTCCGACCAGATCAAACGTCGCACTGCGTGCTTGCTCGGCAAACGATACTCCGTCCGTGAGAGAGTATCTGCGACTGTATTAGAACCCAATTAATTGTTCAACAAGATTCGATGATACCCTTTCTCTGTCTGTGCGTCCTTTTGGTAGTGTGACATGTAGAATTCGGGGTCCCTGTAGGTATGCTTCCTCCCAGAAGTCTCGAAAACGGCCTGTACACGCCTTAGTGTGAGTTGTCCATGAGGATCAAATCTCTCATACCGTTATTTCGTCTTCGTCAGCCATTTCAACTTCCTGGTCGGATTCGATACCCTCCTCTTCAATTCCATTCACAACAGCCCCTTTATTCAGTGCAGCCGCAGCACCTCTCTGCTGGGACTTGCTTAATGCCCTTCTGCGCTCTTTCATTAGAGCAACCGTAATAGAATTATTTTTGGAACCAACTTCAAACACTGTCTCCGAGGGCTGGAACGAGTTAACCGTTTGAAGCAGTGCCTTTCTCGCTTCTTCTATCTTCCGTTTCTCCTCCGTGCCTAGACCCCTAAGGAGTATGGGGTGGACGCCAGTTTCCGAGCCCGCGAGCGCCCATTTGGGGTCCTTCGTCATTTCCTTTGCACGTTTGTAGCTTTGTGGACTAGCTTTCCCCTTGCTTCGTTCATACATAGCATGTCCCCTCTTCATAACTTCTCTGAGGGAGGAGAGGGAATGATTGACACTGTCAAGGGATCTCACATACTCGACGTCTTCATCGGTCTTCGACCGTTCAAAGATGCCGAGAATCAATGAATCGATGAATGGACGGTCTCCCTGCCCTGTCACGTCTTGTCTAAGCGGCCGGCCCAAAAATAGCTGCAGATCCAAGAGATATGGAAGCTCTGCACTGGTAATGAAGGACCAGGCCCAGCCTTGCCTACCTGCCCGGGCAGTTCGCCCCACCCGGTGTACAAATACGCGAGCACCATGAGGAAAGTCGTAGTTAATGACGTTCTCGAGTATCGGAATATCGATTCCACGTGCCGCGACGTCAGTCACCACCAACAAGCTGGACAGGCCCCTGCGAAACCTGTCCATTTGCTGTGTTCGCGCAACCTGGTCTAGAGATCCGTAGATGTGTGACACCGAATACCCGGCTGTAGTTAGTAATGCATTGAGGTATTCTACATGGTGCTTCGTGGCGGCGAAGATCAATGTTTGATGCGTTTCAATGATCTGTTCTGAATGCTTAAGCTTGCCTCTGCTCTTTGAGTCTTTTTCCTCAGCAATTCCGTCCCTAGGCTGATCACTGATAGGGACTTTGATAACATCCCGCAAAAGGTTGAGAAGACAGGCATCCTTTTCATCCTGCTTGACCGAGAAGAATGCCATTCGCAAATCTGAGCTAATCTTGCTTTCGGCGTCCAGACGGACCAACTTTGGATTCTGTAGACCAGCTTTTGCAAACTCCACGAGTGATTTTGGGAGCGTGGCCGATAAAAGCACTGTTTGCCGGGTCGATGGCAAACGGTACAGAATTTCATTAAGCGCTGTTTCGAAGCCCATCTCGAAAAGTCTGTCGGCCTCGTCGAACACGACATATTGAATGGCCTTAAGATCAAGATTCATTTCTACCATAAGATGTAACAATCGGCCCGGCGTGGCTATGATACTGACGGCACGTAAGAAGGGTAGACATCGAAGAAGAAAAAAACTTGACATACACATCTGGATTGCTCGAGATCATCCCAAATTGATCGTCCATTCCCTCACCACCGACGACCAATCCCCATCTTAGGCTCGTTCCCTTTTGGTCGCCCTCTTCTCTATCCCCGGCGTGGGTACCCTGACCGGCATGCCAGCCGCGAACTAATTCTTTTCCCACTTTATAAATTTGCAGTGCAAGTTCACGCGTCGGCAGCAAGATCAAAGCCCGCGCCCCAAAAGTAGTAGAATGACGTCCTCCTAGCCGTTGAACCAGGGGGATCATGTAAGCTAGTGACTTTCCGGAGCCAGTACGCGCCATTCCAACAAGATCTCGGGGTGGGTTTGCCAGGAGAGCAGGGATGGACAGCCGTTGTATTGGTGTTGGAATACGATAGCCTTGCAGAGTGAGAGACCGAAGAAGCGAAGGGTGCAGCCCTAGAGGAGAATTATGTGAGCACGATATTGAGTAACCGGGATGGCCAACATACCCATGCTCTGAAAGCTACCGCCTCCGACCTCGCCCTTTGTTACCTTTACCTTTCGCTTGGCAGTTTTTACGACCTGGGTGCCGGTCTTGACATCGCGCTTGGCAATGGATGATTGAATAAAGTCTCTGAGCTCATCTTCGTCGTTATCCGAGCCAGAACGGGAGCGTTTCTGGACTGAGGCAGATTTAATGTCCAAGTGATGATGGGTGCGTTTGGACATCAGGGAATATCGGCAACCGGTAACTTGGCAGCAGCAGTGCCACTTGGATGGCTATATAAGCAGCCTCGCATATGCGATCCTCCTTCGTCCACAACCCTCACAACCCTCACGACCCTCATGAAGCTTCTTATCTTTTTCCTTCTCTCTCTCTTCGCTTTCGTCTCTTCTCTACCCCTTACCGTCCGCGATGTCTACGTACCACCCATTCTCAGTCCCAAGGAAGCCGAAGTATGGGTTATTGGTCAAACCCGTACGGTCACTTGGTTAGTATAGGTCTCCGTGAAGAGATTCATACCCTGACTCTCGTCGCAGGAACATCACTGAGCCTCCAAGTCAAATATCTAACCCCCAGGGCGAAATTTATCTGAGAAAAGGCGATATCACCCTCCTGGAAAGTACGTATCCTTCGGACATGCTTGGATATGTTTTAATCAGTGTTCCAGATCCTTTGGCTGCCAATTTCAGTATCTTACTAGGCTCAAAGAAAGTCAAGGTACCATCAGTTGAGCCTGGCCATTACCGCGTCGTCTGTGCGTAGTGTAGTTTATATTCGCTCCCCTCACTAACGCCCTACTAGTGTTTGGCGATTCTGGCAACTGGAGTCCTCCGTTCAGAATCATTTCAAGGAGGCAATAATCGGAACATGTTCACGAGACTACGAACCTTAGGACATTACTTATTTTTACGGCTGTACTAATGGGACTTGCAAACGGACCTGTACGCATCGGACTAATACGGTCCATAACAAAATATGGACTGCATAACATACTTGCAATGTAGCCATTTCCGTGTACAATACACCCTCCTGCAGATTTATATAAATGATGATCCCTTTACCCCGCGGCTCGCTCCAGTCCAGTGGCAGGCATGCTCGACACGAGGTCCCAAATCCATTTCTGAATAGAATTCTGGTTTGGGTTCTATAGTACGTACACGGGGTATACTGTCCTGTGCAATTGTGTTGCTATATACTTACACGTGTAGGTACGAATACATGATGCGGCAATATCGGGGTGAATTAGAGTAAGAGGGAAGGAAAATACGGCGAGTCAGGGTCATATACTGAGATCGTCAAAGGTGATGACCCTAGTAGGACGATATTGGATTAAGAGCCCACCTGGTTTCCTGCTATCGTGACCATTTCATGTCTGTCGTGCAGTACCTCGTACCGACGACTCTGTGGTTACAGCCTTTGTCGATGTATAACGTTTTACACTCCCGGTTTGCAAGGCTTCCGTGCCACTCGCGTGTGGGGCGCGCAGACGGCTTGTACTGCTTCCGACAGAGGTGCCTGGGGGTACTGTCCGATTGTCAATTGCCGTTACTGTACGGGACGCCATACGGAATCGCTTACCACCACCACCACGAGTCATGCCTCTCGTACCCCGCGTTGAGGCCCTGGTGCCACGTACACCCCTAATGCCGCCTCTCGCAGCCAATCTTTCCTGCCGTTCTCGCTCTATCCGCTCTTTTTCCTCCCTCTCTAAACGTTCCCTTTCCTCATGCTCTCGTTTTTCCCGTTCCCGTCGTTCTGCGAGTACTCTCTCTTCCGCTTCTCGACGTGCCTTTTCCCGGGCCTCTCTTCTTTCCCGCTCTAGTAGCTCTTCGTCCTACGTCCAAGGTCACGGGGATGAGGAATGGTATCCGCGGTCGTAGATCACGTTAACCTCTTACCGCGTCGCCACCAAACCATTGCTCATCCAAGATCAGACGCGAGAATTCCTCCGATTTGCTAAGGAAGTCAATGTATTTGTTCAGCAAAGCGTCAGTCTGGTTGAGCTGGGCGGTCACACGCTAGTGGCAACATCAGGATAAGCAACCAAAACAGATAAAAATTCGCCTATCATACTTCGTTAGCAGAGCCCGATTCTTCCAGAGCATCATGAAATAACGCAAAAGCGGAGTTTAGCTTTTTCAGTATAAACAGATCACTTCGCAGCTTCTCCTCTCGTTGCCTTTCTCTCGCCTGTCGTTTTGTTTTGTCGTCTGCTTTTGCAGTCTGTTCGGGTAGCAAAATACTATCCTCATTTTCTGATTGGTCCTGCGTGTCGTTATCATCCGTGGGCCCTGGCTGTGTGTGGTGCTCGGCAAGGAGGGTAAATGGTTTGCTACATGCGGAGGGCCGATCGGTGATGGAGAGCTCTGATAGCGAAAGGTCGTCGCCGCCTGGGCCGGTGTTCGAGAAGGAGGAGACTGAGGACAGCAGGAGGGGCGAGTCAGAGAGCAGATGGGAGCCGTCTGCAGGAGAAAGAGTAAAGTCCGAGTTGTCCATAGAGTCGACGCTACGACAGTCTACATACAGTTGCGTCCACGTGACGCCCGCTACAGCCCTCTCAACAGCGCGCTCTCGCTCCCGTCGCGCGCTGACTGCGACGGGGAAGGTCGTCCGATTGACATCGAGCTGTTGGCTCTTCAAATTGTCTTCTTCTTAGCATATCTAGTACCTTACCTGGTGGATGTAGGCAGGTAGCCAGTCTTCGCCATCGGCGACCGCGGATCCATTCGCTTGTCATATGTGGTACTAGGATACGACACATGCATCTGCGTGAACATATCTGAAAGTGATCTGTCTGGCAGACCATTGCCGACCTTGCGGTTGCAGTGAATGCATTTGGTGGCACAGTCGTCGCAGATTGCGGCTGGAAGGGGTTCACTCTTATGCCCTGATTTCGAACTTGGCGACAGCTCTGGGTTAGTATTTACGCATGAATGACGCGAGCGCGTCATGTTAATGTCAGTATCAACAAAGCTCAATTTGACGGGCGAGCCAAGAGGCGTCAGAGATCTGTTGCTCTTCGGTGTCGTCCTCGCTCTCGTTCTGGGATAATATTCCAGTCCGGATGGTGTTCGAACGCTTGCTGACGGCGAGTATCTCGGCGATGAATATCTCGGAGAGTCCGTGATTCTTTCCTGATACATGTCCTCTCGTTTTACCCCATGATGACGTTCATCTACACAAGGGTTTGACCGCCCAACTCGTCGGCTGCCACTAGCAGGCGTTTGCGGGGCTGAAACAACACCATGCGAATGGGACTGGCGCGGCGTGCTCCGCGCTGAAGCAGCTTCTCGACGTGAGAAGCAGGACAAACTAGGAGACCCAACAGTCCCTGCATTTATAATTTGTACGCTGCCTTTGGAAAACTCGTCCCTAAAGGCCTGGAGAGCCTCTTCCTCGGTAGGAAAGCTCTGGTGTTGTGCTCCTGATACACCTGTGACTAGCGGAGCAACTTCAAGCCTGCAATATTAATGAGGCCTGACTCAGAAGCACTATTTAGACAACCTGGCAATGCTCACCAGGTGGCAAACACTCCGACCGCCTTACCCACCGTGACCACGTACCACTTCTTCTTACCCATATAGTAGTCGTAATTCAGTTATATCCAGAAAGACAGACGTGCCGATATCTAGCAAGTGATCCGTGTCTCTAAAACCAATCTCTCGCGTTCGCTCTTGGAATGCGGGGAAACCTTGGTGTCGTCTGAGAACGTCAGTTGCTCCTTTGGGTCGACTTGTACTCGGCGATCAAAGGTTTGAATATATATTCTTAGCTATCCTACTTAGTGGTCGCCTGTGGCTTGCGCCATCACAGATAACTTGAATGATGAGGTGCGTCGTCGTTATTACGGATAAACAACTTAAAAAGAAAAGACAATACTTACTGGGCCCCACACTACGTATCAGGTTCAATACACATGAGACATATGCGTACGGGCTGACTCCCACCCTCATCAGCGTCCCGTCTAAGCTATTCCAGTCACACTCCGCCGCCTATTTTCGACACCATCAAATAGACACGCTTTTGGGGGTAGACTGTCCAACCTGGGTCTCTGATCAGAGCCTTAAGTCGTTAAATACTGTTGACATACACATAGCAGCTCTCGCTCGTCATGTTTACTTCTGCAATTGCGAAGCTACCTGATGGGATCAAGATAACCTACGCCGATAGTGGACCAGTTCAAAACGATCCGCTATACACCACGCTCGTTCTCCTGCATGGTAGTACTTTAAACAGCCGTAAGTCGTCATAATAACTTGCGTCAAACGAGCACCAAAACCACGTACCCAGACACCTTTGAGAAGGTGCACTCATCTGCGGCCAAGCATGGCCTTCGCACTGTTGCTATCCAGCGAAGGCACTATGCTGGCTCAACTCGATACACTGAACAAGAATTAGATGACCTCAAAAACGGCCGTCAAGTGTTCCTTGATCGATTGGCCGCTTCTACGGTACATCTTTTGAAGTACCTGGTGGAGGAACTCAAGATTCCAAAAGTCACCCACGGTGGCAAGGGAGGGATTGCTCTCCTCGGTTGGTCTATGGGAGTGTCGACCGTCATGACCATACTCGACGGTACCAAGGCGGCCTTGCCTGAATTGCATGAATTCCTGACGCCTTATTTAAAAAAAATTATTTTCCTTGGTCAGTCCCGCACGAGACGCGCTTTTTCGACCCTCACCAGCAGTTTGTAGATCCACCAGCTATAGCGTTTGGGACGGATGTACCTTCCGACTCTAGATTATGTACTCCTTGGCTGGATCTTGAACCATCAACAGAGGATTGCGGTGCTGTCTTCTTGGCATGGGTGTCATCCTATACGGACGTTCCCAAGTTTGACGATTGGTACGATACAAATGATATCAACGCCCTTGATGGCCGCAAACGTGCAGATCATGCGTCTGTAGACAGCTGGTCAGTAAAAGACTTCGAATACATGTGTGAACCGGAGGCAGCAGCAAGGTGCGAAAATCCCATGTAAGCGTTTATCACTCTATCCCTTTTGTGAAATTGAGCGAGTGGTCTATCCAGGTTCATGCCACCAATGCAGGCGTGCCTTAGGGAGACAGCACAACGCACTTTATTCGACAGAGCAAAGATATATGGTCCTCTTTCTTTTCCTGATGTCCCTGTAATGCATATAATAGCCGGTCGTTCATGTTGGCAATGTATGTGGGGATCTTACGTGACAAAAAAAACGTACGAGAATAGTCTGCGCGAGGGAAAGGCCATTCGCGAGATCAAGTTTATCGTTATGGATCAAGCCAACCACCTTGTAAGTCAGAAAGGGGGCGCCACTCACTATTTCAAACTCATGGTTATTAACAGGTCCACATTGATTCTCCGGATGATTTTCTTAGGGTAATTGCCAAGGATATCTATCAAAACTAACGCGTTCCGTAAAGCAAATCGATTAATGATTACATGTACTGTATATTTACCGCTGATATGCTGACAAATCATAACTTGATGGTATGCAGAACTGTAGTCTAAGATGTAACGGATATCAGTTTCCAAAGTGTGGTCTCCAGATCGAAGTTCAGCGAGCGGTTTGCCGGTACGAACTCATACAGCAATATAGCCACTACGGCTTGTTCTTCGTGCTCCGACATTCGAGCAGAGGTGCGAGACAACATCACGCAACATATACGGTACTTCTTGCCAAAAATCTCGGTGACTGCAACGGGGATAGTTCGAATATCACAAAAACAAAAAAGGTTGTTTGACTTACGGGATAAGGTCAACGCCTCTGGCCCCATATGTTGAGTAATTATAATAAGCACCTAGTGCAAAGTAGGCAGTAATTGCGAAAAGGAGCCTGTGACAGGTTTTAAATCGAAAAAGGGTGGATGATTTGGGCGCGCACATTAGGAAGAACCAGCCGATACCACTCCCAACACTCTCATGTGGAGTTTTTTCCTTTCCGTCCCCTTCCGGCTTGTCATCTCCGGGTGTTTCACCATCTTCATTTGGAGAAAGACACGCGGCGGATGTAATCCATTCAACCGTTAATCGTGCACCATCGTAAGATACGAACTTGGGTGAGTTTGTAACTTCCGGATCACAGAGCAGGGTTATATCCATAAATTGCTGCACAGGCGTCGAATTACTAGGATGTGGATAGTCATGACCACCGAATGATATCGAAAGTGATTTTGGTGCTGAAATACTCCGGTAAGTGACTACGACTAGCAACGGTGCTAATGTCACTCACACGAGCTAACAGAATATGAGGGATCTAGCTTTGATGTTTCTGCAACGGGTATAACAGAAACGATACGATCGCTTTCCTCTTCTTTTCTGTTGATTATTGTCAAGCATGCTCTCGTGCCGCTTGAACACTAGTAGACGGACCGAAGAGAAACATCAGGACAAAACTTCCATGTTAGATGAGCTCGGTCCTTACTTGATCCTTCTCAGGGACGTCTTCCGAAACTTTGAGTTCTGCGCACAAGTTAAACTTGAGCATGTCGATCATTTGACTAGGCGGCGTTTCTCGAGTGCGATTGATGGTTTGCTCGCCAGCTAATGGTGTCAGGTCAAATTTGTAATGGTCTGTCACGACATGACAATCAAAAGGGTTATCATCCGCAAGTACTGTTTGAGCCCGGAGGAGGGCAGATGCCGTGAAGAGAAAAGACAGGCAATCAACCGCTCGTCGCATAGTGTCAGTAAGGTGTGACGAATTGTAGGGATTATGTAATCGAAAACCAGCTAATTACCACTGCTCGCTACTCACTGCCGCCTTTGGAAATATGGCATGACTATGGTCGTGTACTACCAAACATTTGAGCATAATGTACTGCTAGGATCTATGGCCACCCTTGAGGGTCGTACTATGGTTCAGACTAAAATGGCACCTGCGGTTAATTCGATTTACCTTGGCAGATCTCAACAAGGCTGACGTAAGCGTGGCTGTGCTACCCATTACGCGTCTGCAGATGAAACCAGCTTACAGTTCATTACAATGGCCGGTCTTGAGGGCCTCACATCCATTATCTACCATGAAAAACAGCAGCAAGGGTCCGCCCTTTGCGCGCAGCACGCGCTAAACAACCTGCTACGTACGCTGTCTTTCAGCTAGATTCATCTCTTACACTGACCACTGTTCGCTTTAGAGGGGAGCTATGTATGCCTATCCCCCATTAGTTTCCACACAACAAAATATTGAAGTGATTCAGTTCTCCGCTCCTGATCTTTCAGACATTGCAAGAAATCTTGATTTGCTCGAACGATCGTTTCGTGGTGGCTCAGGGGGTGGAAATAGCAGCACCAACATGGACGACACCGGTTTGGGTTTTTTCCACCACGAAATACTCAAAGCAATTAAGCTTGTATTTATTATAGGCTTTTTTTCCGTCCAAGTCATGGAAAACGCACTAAAAGTGTGGGGTCTCGAGTACAGCACCTTTTCGAATGTATAGAGAACGCAGCTCATAAAAACTTGCAGCCTTGTCCGATGGCGGAGTGAAGAAATGACTCCTTATCACGATCGCCCACAGTACGTAAAACCTCAAATATGTTCTTGAAAATTCCGACATTTGATAGTGCTCAATTGGCATTCGTTCTCAACTTGGAACAGCATTGGTTCACCTTACGTCGTTTCGGGAAGGCTGAGCCTAGTGCAGACAGAGATCCTGGTGACGGTCACTGGTTTAATTTAAACTCTTTTCTCAACTCTCCTGAATGGGTTGGTAAACTGTATCTTGGTATGGTGCTGGAACAAGCAGAAGCAGACGGTAACTTTCATACAAATTACATAAATACTTGCTAAAGGCAGATTAGGGTATTCCGCTTTTGCTGTAGTCCAGGCAGATCCTTCTGCGCCGCTTGCTTTGCCTCGTACAGATGGTGATGTCATTGCAGAAACTCTCCCAGAACCCAATGGCGCATCGCGCTCGTCCGCAGCTCGAACATCTCGTGATGATAAGGATACTAGTGAGATGTCTGAAGAGTTTGAAGAAGAGGACTTCGAGCTTCAGGCAGCCCTGCAAGCCTCTCTCACAGGTTACGAACATCAAGGCCACCATAACCGCGAAGAATCGACTGTACACTCACCTTTATCATATGACTCAGGAAGTAATACCCGTGGAAATTCTTCACAGTCGCCTAGATTCGAAAACTCGGACCCGATCACCCTCAGCATGGAGCGCAATAGACTCATGTTACAGCACATGCGCGAACAACAGGAGTATGCACAACGAGAAGCTTGGTCATATACCACAGAGGGAATGACAGCAGAGCAGATAGTTGCACATGAAGCCAGGAGAGAAGAGCAAAGAAGGCGAGAAGAGGAAGAACAGGAGAATTTGCGGCGAGCGATAGCTGAGAGCGAGGCAATAGTGGGACATAATGGTCCCACGAGCGATGATGTAGCGCATGCCCCTCCAGTCGAACAAAATCGTACCTACGATGATGACGACGCTGACTTTCAAGCGGCACTACAAGCGTCGCTTGAGCAGGCGAATGGTATACATACATCCAACCACAATCAGATCACCGAAGCTTACAGAACTCAAAATTCGGAGATATGTCGCGACCAGTCGTCAATTTTGTCAGATGGGTCAAGCTCTAGCAATCCTCCATTGTCACCCGAAATTCCTAGCATCGAGGAAATGAGGAGGAAACGGCTGGCTAAATTCGGCGGATGAGTGACGCAAATTTTTCCGGGTTGGGAGTAGATTCGGTGGGTGTTTAATAATACCTAGATGATGTGATACGAACTACAGTTCGACGGTGGGTGTCATAGATAGAAATTTTAAAGTGGAAACCATGGTTATGCCGATACTGGCTTGTACTTTTATGATTCATGTACAGCTATATCTGATGAGACATGGATATGTGGGTCTGTGGAAGCGCTGTCATGCTCCATCTCTCGCCGTAATTGACTTCTTCGTCTCCTTGCGAACCGTAGGTAGCGAGAAAATCGATTGCTAAGCGTCGGCTGGGACATGCGCCTGCTATACCTGTAGTCGTGCATGCCTTCATCCTCAAAATTGTTTGATAGCATCGTTTCCAAAGCATGAAAGTCTGACATGACCGACATCAGTCCCTAATTAAAAGCATAGGTAGTAAAAACACATTTACCATGCCGGCAGATAGGACATGAACCAGAGAGTTCCAAAAGCCATGGATCAACGCAGGATTGATGAAATTTGTGTTGTCCTTCGCAAGGTAGGATTCGCACATTATCGCCCTCCTCAAAGTCTAGGATGCAGATTGGACACGTTTCAGTACCGATTGCCTCAGGTGTTATGTCATTTCTCTTCCTGTTTGATGGTGAGGATAAATCTTGCTCGATGCGAGGAGACTGATTTTGTATGCGCTCAGTCTGAGCATCATAAACAGGATCTGAAGTGAGAGAGATTCCAACGCTTCCTAGTGCATCAAGTCTGGGTTGAACTTCTTCCCTCACATGACTTTCATCCTCCTTCCGCTCTTTTGCGAGAGGCGTTTTATCAGGTCTTTCAAGGTGTTGATATTGGCCTGAACGCTCCATTAGCTCCGTCCCAGTATTCTCCAATGCTTGAGGTTCTTCTATGTCTTTACGGGCCATTGGGTCTGACATGTTGCGCGGCATACTGCCAAATTTCACCACAGGGAATGTATCGAGGATGGCACGTGTAAGGCCCCGCGCGCGGCTTTGTGGAGGGCTACCGTCGTCCCCGGAACGTGCACGCGGTCCATAGCGTTCAGGGTGTCGAATAGCTCTGATAGCCTGATTTCGAAGTGTTCAATATGAAATCAGTATGAGTGCGAGATAAAACCGACTTACTCCAGAGATTATCACGACACAGAAAAGGGCTGACACGCAGCCCGTGATGGCATAGAGAACAATCCTGTTAACGCTCATGAATAAGTTGCGTCAAAGTGCATATCGTAAACCATACATTGCTAAAGCAGTACTTGGAGAGCCACTGCCACCCGACGTTATAGTTACTGTGGTGTTACCCTCAGAGCCAGTTGGGACTCCTGTTGCATTGTAAGCTTGCAGGACCGCATACATGTAACCAGATGCGACCGGATACCCAACCTCTATAGTCGAGTTGATAATAGTTCCTGAATCATTGAGACGTTTTGAATCGTACGAGCCATAGGAACTCATATTCGTTAGACCCTGTCGAAACTCCATCTCAATAAGGCGAGCACTATCGAGAGACTGCGTTGAAAATATGTCGAAGACATGATCGAAATTCCGAGGATCGGCATACTCGGGATTGATGATACAAGCCAAGGAATACAGGGAATACAGTAGCTATATATTAGACCAATAAATGAGTTCTTACCCCTAGAGCAATCCTATACTCACAGCTGCCTTGGCTCCCTTGTCGCGCGCCAACGTGAATACATCCACCTCCATTGAAGGGTTTGTGGCATTGGCATCGCAGGAGATCATGGCGATCCAAGCCGTATTGGCTGCTGGCTGTAAGGTTGGTACTGTGATACATGTGAGGTGACATACTGGGTGGAGTGCTTTCATTGACGAAGGCTTCGGAGAAGTGAACCAATGCTCCCTGTATGCGCTCGTAAGTTATGCGCCATAATTATAGCCACATATACGCTGACTTCGCTTATACCATTGCTCTGAGAACCCGCCAGCTGGTACGAGACATTATCTGTAGTCGTACTGAGGAGCACGCCGGCGATGAGGGAGCCGAGTAAAACAAAGCCGGGTTAGTCTCACCCATTTAAATACCATTGCAAGTGAAGCTTGGAAACGTCTGTTACGTTAAGACCCCCCTCAATGGCTGCCTGAGAAGAGTTGGTGGCTTGTGCTGGTACATAGGCCTGAGCGATAACCAGGCGCTGCAGAACAAGAAGAAAGACCTGGAAGGGAATCATTGAGGATTTCATTCTCGGAGCTTCTTATGAATGGACAATAATGATCCAGCCTGTAGCGGCGAGGCACTAACCGCCAGGGGACACCCACGCGGCGATAGTACTGGAATGAGTTGTCCTCATATCCCACTGAGAGGGATTAGCCTGTTTCAATGACAGTCGTTGTTCACACCAGCTTCGCGTGGTTTGTAATGAACATTAATCCTTGCACCATGACTACATTACGTTGATTAATGTACAAATGTTTTACTCTATCGCCAATGCAAAATCCCAAAAAAGTTCAAATCAACTTCCCAACAAGAGGAATTTCTGCCGCATCGCCCATTCTATCATAAATCATCGTACCTCGCAGGTACGTCCGTTCGATACGACCCCGAAGCGTCCTCCCGACGTAAGGAGACACCTTGTTCTTAAATTGAAGGCTTTCAGTAGTGACCTTCAATACTCTCGTCATTGAACACAACCACTACAGCTAGTTATTAAATGAGCCCACCTTGAATTCACCGTCTGGGTCCCATAGGATGAAATCTGCGTCATAACCGACTTTAAGTTGGCCCTTTGACGCACCCAGCCCTGCGTGTTTTGCTGTATTCTGGCTTGTCCACCTCGAAATCTGAGCAATGGATACCCCTCGCTTGCTTGACTCCGTCCAGAGTAAACTCAAGCCTAAACCTAGAGTGCTGATCCCGCCCCACGCGGCCATAATATCGCCTTCATCCAAACGCTTCAGCTCAGTAACACAAGGGCTATGGTCAGACACAACACAGTCGATGATTCCTGCTTTCAAGGCGTCCCAGAGACTGTCTTGATTTCTGATGTCCCGTATCGGGGGACAACATTTGAACTCCGGACGGCCTGAGGGAATGTCATCTAAAGAAAGACAAAGATAATGGAAGCATGTTTCCACCGTCAGTTTCAGACCTGCCGCTTTAGCAGCACGAATGATAGGAATTGCTGATGCAGCAGAAAGATGAACTATGTGACATCTTAAATTTGGACAAGATTGCTGCAAAGTCGTGATTAGTGAAATTGCATCAACTTCATATTCCTGCGGTCTTGAATCCAAAAAAGTTGAATATAATGTGGGGTCGGAATCGCTTTTATCTGTACGTATGTGATCGTCAAGTTCGGCATGAAATAGTAACACAGTGTCTTCATTCTAAGTGGAAAGAATGTATGAGTAAAAAACCAGGAAAAAGTCGCCCCGGCTGACCCAAATTTCTTCCATTGCTGCCCTAACGTCAGACTCTGAGACGCACGGAAATTCCTGAAAATCGCAGAGTGAGAAGAAGAGGTGGTGGGATTGACAAGACGAACTTCTATACCACTTTCAATTAAGAAACACTTGAAACCCTTAACCCCAGCGCGGACCAGAGGCCTGAGATGGTCCTGTCAAAAAAAAAAACTGTAAGCTGCGTACTTGCCTTGAGAAAGTTCAACGAACCTGATTTTCTGGTATAACACCTCCCCAAAAGGCCACATCGGTGAAGCACTGGCCTCGGGCGATCGCACGTTTAATTCGAAGATTTTCAACCGTAGTAGTAGGGGGTATAGAATTTAAAGGCATATCAATTAGGGTTGTGACGCCCCCCGACGCAGCTGCACGAGTTCCGGTGAGAAAACCTTCCCATTCTGCGCGGCCTGGTTCATTCAGATGCACATGAGCACTGGTAAAATAGAACGTTCAGCAGTCCACGAACAGCGATGAACACGGAGCTTACTCTACAAGGCCGGGGAGAACTACCTTATCTTGAGCATCTAGCCAGGTTGTATCATCAGGAAGCTGCAACTCATTCTTTGAAATTTGCCCGTGATAGATATCTATTATTTTTCCGATTGCATTGTCTATAATGATGGTGGCGGGTTGAAGGGTATCATAGTCCGGTAGAAGGATTTTGGAGCCCGTGCAGACGAATAATTGGGACATGAGGACAACTTGGCTCAAGCACAGACGGTAGAGATAAGAACGTCAAAAGGGACAAATATATCTAGACTACCTTAGTAAAGATAACCCATTCCCGCGTCCTTGATTATTCATTACAGCATCGGCACTGGTATGGATAGGCGATGAGGCCTTATCCTGAGTTTCGCATCGCGTGAGCTGATGCTACTGATGTGCTGGTCGCACGCAGGCTGTCCTATCATTCACAGCCTCTACCAATCAATCAGTTTCAATAAATAGAGTCCTTGTTCGCGCCCGCCTCGCCAGCGCCCTCGCACCCGTCCGATTCTCTCCCGCTCGATATGCTGGTCTATGCGCAAGCCTCTCTCGCGGGTGAGCAGAGCCCCAGGCCACATCGACAACTGCCTCCTGTACCTTCGTCGCCTCAACGATCGTCCCGCCCATTGCCAAAAATCCCTAGGCCGATCGCCTGCAAAAAATGCCATACCTGCATAACTTCTGTTAAAGTCCACTTACCTCCTTCATCCGTCAGTATCTTCATCCCTTCTCGTTGCCGTGCCCACCATTTACTTGGACAGTATCCTCCTGATTCTCAAGGCTTCAGAGGTTTTCTTGGGAAAGCCTCTCTTTTCACAGAGACGTGAGTACATTTAGACTGGGTAGAACATTCTGACCGACATACCTCTAGATATAATGTAAAGTTCAGTCGGCCGAGCGTCCAGCTCATGGTCACAGGGGCGCATACAATGCAAGAGATAACTTGTTCACAGTGTTCCACTTACCTTGGATGGAAGATTATCCGTGCCCACGAACATCCTGAGCGGTGGAAAGAAGGACTGTGTCTTCTTGAACTTGAATGTCTCCATACTTTGGATGGCGACTCGAGATTGGCAAGTTCTCGGGACGGACCATCCTCGGACACAGACTCCGATTCCAGCTTTGTTGTAGTCGTATGACCTGTTGACACGATATCCGGATCCTTCGTTTGCCTCATTAAATTATATTTATTTGACAAGTTTATTCTACTATGTTACTGGCCTGTAACCACATTGTCTGTATGCTTAATGACTTATTTATTTGTGACCAGACGCGTACGGATGAATCAGCACGCCCCACCGCATATGGAAGCCGGGAGCCTTCTCAGTATGCGTCAATAAGTAGCTCGCCAACTTATTTCGAGGCGGCAACCACTCTGAACATTCCGCCTTTTACGATGTTTCCGGATATACCAGAAACCAGTGAGAACAAGCAAGCGCCATCTCCCATGTCTCCTACAACATTGGACGCGTTGCGATCCCCTCCTTTATCGGCAGCATCCATATCGCTTCAAAGCAGGGAGTCCGTATCGGACGCGGAATTCAAATATGTGGCTCTTGACGACGAGAACACCTTCTCTCCCGTGACCTTGACGTCTCACAGAAATTCCCAAATACCTATAACGGAGAATGAGAGCAGTTCTGGGAGCACCCCTCAAGATGAATCTCGTTTTTCTGCCTTTTCCGTGCATGCGGGGCATAAGAAGACAGCCTCAACCATTACGATTCGTTCATCTCGTGGGCAACCATTTTTCGTAGATGGCCCTGAGCTTCAGGGCACGTTTATGAAGTCCAATAGAGGAAGCATCGATGGTCAACAAAAGCTGCAAGAAGAATTTGCACGTATACACAAGGAAACAACGAGTGCTGCTGATTCAGATAGTGCAATTGACTGGGGTATGTCTAATCATGTACTCTCTGTACATGTATATTGGCGTCTTGACATGTTGATGCCAGACTTTTGGGGGGCCGTCATCTCTGGTGAGCAAGACCAGCGACAATGTCGCTCTCTATCCCAATGCATCATTCGTAAGACTACCAGGGGTTTGCTGCTGAGCGCCCGAATGAGCTGGCCAAAGCTATAGCCAGAGGAATACCAGCAACGCTTCGCGGTATGATGTGGCAGCATATGTAAACGTATCCAGCCCGGTATATGCGAAGGGTTCTAATTACAACTATACAGGGCAGCCTCTAAAGATCCCGAACTAGAAAGCACATATTTGAAGTTGCTAAAAGAAACAAGTTTACACGAAAAGGCCATCACACGCGATCTAGGACGGTGAGAGTCGAGACCCCTTCTGCTGGTAAACACACCCACAACTGTGATAGGACATTTCCACATCATGATTTCTTCACTAATGGATCAGGCATAGGACAAGAAAATCTTTTCAATGTCCTCAAAGCTTATTCCCTGTAAGTTTGCACGGGGGAGCTTCAACTTTCCTGACACTGGAAATCATAGGTATGACCCACAAGTCGGGTATTGTCAAGGGCTTCCTTTCGTTGTTGCTATCCTCCTTTTAAATGTAAGCCGTATTGTCACGACTACCGCGCTGCGATCTGAAAGACAAGAAATTAGATGCCGGATGAAGAAGCATTCTCTTTGCTTGTAAGACTGATGTATGTGTATGACATCCGTGGGCATTTCTTGCCTGAAATGCCGAGATTACAACTACGCCTTGTATGTACGGATTTTTCTGTTCACCTCATTCTTGTGGATTCACCAAATTCAAGTTCCAGGTATGCGCTTGTCTTGGTCCAGTCGCCTTTATTATTAACGCGAAGCGAGTTTGATCGTCTAATTGAGGAGCTTCTTCCCGTACTGCACGTACACTTTCTAAGACAAGGGATCAAGTCAAGCATGTTTTGCTCCCAATGGTTTTTGACCATGTTCAGCTATCGGCAAGTCGCAATATGGGACTAAAACGTACTCATAATGACCCTGTGAAGATTTCCACTTGAAACTGTCTTTCGTATATACGATAATTGCCTTGCAAATGGGATAGAGGCAATCTTTGGCTTCAGCGTAGTGTTATTGAAGAAAAACGAGGAGGCATTGTTGGCGCTTAAATTTGATGAAATCCTGGCTTTCTTAAATAACAAGCTGCTTGATGTGTACAAAGTAAGCCTTCAATGAGTATCAAAGACGAAACCGTTTCTGAAGTTCTGAAGATCCAGGCTGGTGAAGAAACTGAAATCGCGTATGATGCTGACCAATTCGTGCGAGACTCCGTTTCATTGCAGATTACACCGTTCATGTTGGATTCTTACCGGCATGAATATGAAGATATCGTGGTTAGCATGCTATTTATCGCCAACTGGATTCAACCTGACACTATAGTAGCGCGAGAACAATAAACACGCCGTAGAACTGGATGAGCTGCGGAACAGTAATCGTGCATTATCCACGCAAGTGTGAGTCGCCGATGTGTGGTTCGTCATCAAAATAGTCATGTCGGCCAGTAAAAACTTGGAAACAAGTCTAGCACAGCTGAATACTGAACATGTTCAGGTCCTCGTGCGTCCCGCTATTCCTTTTACAACTGAACTGGCTTTACAATTACATATGCATAGAATGAATTAGTGAAACAGCGGTTGTGTAGCGAAGAAATGGAACAAGAGCTTGTGCGGTATAAACTGTTGTGAGTGGTTGTCGAAGTCAGTGATGTAAATATACTTCTGATGAAATACAGATATGCTGAAGCAATGCATAAAAATGAAGATGCACAATCGTCGCATCGCATGTCTGTTCAGAAGAGGGGAAGCAAATGAGTTGGTAGTGCGCACTTTGATATACATACAAATATATAGAATTAGCTTGTACGTATTAGTCCTGATTTCATGCGATCATAGTACAATGTTCCCGCCTTTCCTCCGGCGTGCTGGCACAAATTGGCATCGTCAGCAACTTATCGCAAGGCCTCAGATTGAGCCAGCTTATTCCCGCAGGCAATTTCGTCGTTCATTCAGAACAGACAGCCAACAACCGCGACGAAGATGGTTTGTTTTTTCAACTTCTGTCATCGTCCTAGCCGCAGCCGGTGTCGTTGCGTTCAAGACCTCCCAGCCCTTCCGGCACACAGCTCATGCCATTGGAAGGTGTTCCCGGGTTGCAGGTTGGTTTATGATGCAACGCCGAGCTCATTGGCGCTTACACCCCCGAAGGGGCTGCTGTCCTCGGTGCTATTGATTACAAGTGGACATTTGCACAGAAATACAACTCGGAAGAAGAGCGGGAGCAAGCATATTCAATGTGCCATAAACGGAGCGCCCTCAGGGTCCGCCATGCCTTGCTTGCGAATGGAGGTTAGTATAATTTATATTGCAAAAACGACCATGCAGTGATTCCTTAGAACAGGCGTATTCATAAAAATGGGGCAACATATGGCTTCGTTATTCATGTTGCCAAGGGAATGGACTAGCACTATGAGGCCTTTGCAGGATCAGTGTGAACCAACACCCTACGGAGATATAGAAAATATGCTTTTGTATGATATGGGGGCCCCGGTATCCGAAATATTTGAAGAAGTTGATCAAAGGCCAATTGGCGTCGCAAGCCTGGCCCAAGTACATGTTGGACGTCTGAAAGATTCGGGACGATTGGTTGCGGTAAAGGTGAGCTCAAATAGTATCCTTGTTTTTGTGAGGTTGTGTTGATAAGATGTGTTAGCTTCAACATCCTCATCTTGCAGAATTCTGCGACATTGATATGAAAATGGTGGAAGTAACTCTCGGTTAGCTTTCAATCCCAGTTGGTATTGGTCTGATGACTTACATGTACGCGTAGGTTGGATCAAGGATTGGTTTCCAGAATTTGAATTTACATGGCTAGGAGTAAGTAACATCCTTCCTATTCCTTATCTTTGCTTACAGTATGGCAGGAGGAAATGCGAACCAACCTTCCCAAAGAAATGGACTTCACACACGAGGCAAGTAATGCAGCGAAGGTGGTCCGTGACTTCAAGAATATATCTACATCATTATATATACCAGAAGTAATCGTAGCCAAGAAGCGCATTTTGATCATGGAATATATTCAAGGCGGCCGTGTTGATGATCTAGCATACTTGGCGGGTAACAATATTGATCGAAACAAAGTAGCGTTGGAGCTCTCCCGTATATTCAGTCAGATGGTGTTCGTGAATGGTTGGTTCCATGCTGTGAGTACTTAGTCATATATCATTTGCGAACTCTTCTCACGAAATACAGGATCCACATCCCGGTAAATCATATAAATTCAACAAAACATGCATCTTATATACTTTCAAGGGAATCTCTTGATCCGACTGGCTCCTCCAGAATCGAGGTCGCCGTATAATTTCGAAGTCGTGTTACTCGACCACGGTCTTTACTTCGACATCGATACACCTCTGCGCGTGAATTACAGCAAATTCTGGTTATCATTAATCGCATCGGCCACTCCTTCTACTGTGGCAAAGCGTCGCAAGTACGCCGAGCTTGTTGGCAACATTACACCCGACCTCGTGAGCCTGTATTTTAATGCAGTGAGGAACAAACAATAATTTTTTAGTATCCCGTATTCGAATCGGCCATCACGGGCAGAGTAGGGTTGGAAGGCACGTGGGATGAGAACGATGGCTCACCGGTTAAGCGTGCATCGGGTATGATGAATATTAAACCACAATCACAGGAAGAAATGGATGCTATTCGTGATGCAGTTATCCATCGCGAGAATCTAATTTTATCAGTATTTGACGTTCTGCGCAGAGTTCCGCGCCGGGTACTGATGGTTTTAAAACTAAACGATTTGACTAGGTGCGTCAATTCGTGGACGATTGACGCTAATATGAATACCTTACTAGGAGTCTTGATTATGCACTGGCCACCACACATTCCAATGTTAATACCACTGCTATTGTCGATTGTTATTCGCTCATGTGTTGGTAATTTCAGATCCGAGTATTCTTGATTACGGCCAAATATTGTGCATACTCTATATGGCAAGACGAACGAAGTCATCTGTTGCACGTATTCCGAGACGGGGGGCATTTTTCGCTGGGATTGCTAAAGAAGTTCTTTGTTTGTTGGTGGTGAGTTTCGCTAGACTTGAAAGGCTCTATTTTATTGTAATGCAACCATCCTCTCTGTCCAGGAAATATGAAAGCATCTACGCTCAAGTGACTATGTTGGAAGTTGCGCTGGACATTCGTGCCGCAATGGTCAAGCTTGTGGCATGGTGTCGAGGTATGTACGGCAGGGGCATCGCTGGAGCACATAGAGCTGCATCGGGATTAGATTAATAGATTGCTATTCTACATTTATACCACTAACTATCGTAAAACGAAACTATAATACACGTACGCCTCACTTGTTGAGGTCTGACAATAGTTGATCAACGGTGTCAATGTTTGATTTGACGGCTTCCCACTGAAGATGTACTGGTTAAGTTTGTTGGCGACGGATGCATCGTGTGAGCTCACCTGCTCTATGGTGAGGGCGATACCCTTTTTTCCAGGCTTCTCCTGGCCTTCGTCTCCGTAGAATTCTCGGATGTCGATTAAAGGCTGGCCTTTGAACATGCTCACGGTTATGCGCTTTTTCTTTCCAATATCAAAGTAGCTTTCTCCGCCAGACGTACGACGCGCATGGGACGAGGCGTCCTGCGTAGGAGGTGAGATAGGTAAACGGTCTAATGATGTGAGGGCCCCACGGCTATCCTTGGTTTTTTAACTGTTGCGATGGGTTCGGCACTGTCATCGCCATCGTCCCGTTTACGCGACTTGGCAGAGCCGCGTTAATTAGTTGAACGCGTCTGGGAGATGAAGATACCCACGCGAGACTTGGACTTGGATTTAGCTTTGGACACTGAGGGACTCGACTCTTCTGCCGGTGACTCGTTGTCGCTAGCGTGTTGTCGTTTCGTGCCTTTGCCAACCATAGCTGTCGTACTTGGTGTCCTGTGTGTGACGTGACCTGTGACTTTTTTTTTTTTTTTTTTT
>JNHY02000210.1:0-23452 GCA_001691755.2 Amanita polypyramis BW_CC | reverse complement strand
AAACGGTGTGAACGTACTAAACAAAACAGAAGTAACAGTCTCTGTGAACATCCTCCACGATTTATTTTGTCTGTCATCAATCCGGGTACCCGTCTATCGCACATGCGTCGGTTGCTCAGAATAGTCAACAATGTAGCTCGTATCTTGTGACGTGGACACAAAGAGGACTGATTGGTTGAAGTGTCAAGTTTAAGATGGGCGATAACGTCTTTCGCGGACTTCTCCGTTCAACGGTCACCTGGTAAGGCCACAAAATCTGCGCTGCCAAAGCGGGCAACAATGATGATGGCGATGGACTTCTGTTGTGTTTCTCATGTTTACAGATTATAGAAGACCATGAGACATGCGGAGGCACCTGGGTATTGAACATCTTTGCGCCATCACCCACGCTGTTGCGGAGATGTCCGGTTCTATTTTCCAAAGTCGCCAGCGCAACTGTGATAGAAGCCAGTATGGGTATGCTGTTTTTTTTTTTGATTTTTCCGGTAGCGAACAATGCAACAAGCGCAGTTGATGTGCACCCCCGTTTTCTTTTGCCAAGGTTGGAGCCAACTCTCGGAAAGTCCCGATCTCACGCACGCACGAACCTCCATTCCCATATCATCTGAAAGCTCCAAACTTCTCGGAGCTCTCTCACCATCAGGGATACGGTATCGCGCTCACCTTATCCTTGAGACGTCCATCATTACTGTTACCAAATCCACCTCGGCCTCGCTTGCCGAGGCGATTATACCTACCAACACTTGTAAGCGACCGACCCTCGCACGTTCTCAGGTGCTCATCATGGACGGCGATAGTCGATACTTATCGGCGCTGCGGGACGAAGAAGAGTGGTATCATGAATGACGAAACGCTCGTCACCTATCACGAGGCACACGCGGACTGATGGACAAGGTAGGGTGAGACGACAGACGCAAAATTGTGGTTTTATGGAAATGATGCTGATAGGACCTTATGCCCGTCAATAGGGTCTTCCATTCGTATCCTGGGATGGAGTAGGATCGAACGGACGCTTTCCCCATACCTCGTGTCTTGATATCCCCCCAAGTCCTCATGAGGTTGGGAATGTGGGGAAGGAGACCTCCGATCGCCACGCTCATACCGTATCATTCAGTGATCAGTGCGGCATGTGGTGAAAGACGTCGTGTGCGCGTGTGGTGGTCACGATAACTTGGGCGCAGAAGGTTCGCTGGGAGTGCCATGCAAAGCGGATGACGCAAGTGGCTCTTTTTTTTTTTTTTTTGAGTTGAGACTGGTGCGGTGCCAAGCGTTGACCGGTGGTGGGAAGAAAATGAATTGAGGGGTTGTCGAACATGGTTTACAACGGTAGTGCTGTTGCGTGGTTTGCGGATATGGCTGCTGCGGGTAGAAACAAGGTTGGCTTAGGTGAGAGGCGACTCGGAGGTGAGTTAGTGTTCAATGTGCCCATTCTGTGTGTGTGTCGATTTGTCATGTACGGATGGAGGACTATCCGTGCGTCAATTTAACTCTAGCACGACGGCGGCTTACACTATGATTATGATTATGACTATGACTATGACTATGACTATGACTATGGCGCACGGTAGTACGGTCATCCGTTATGACAACACGTCTGCCTGTCAGTCGATCGGTTTGACGTACCGATCCGAGTCCGCAAGGGACACACACATACACACAAAATAAATAAATAAATAAATAGAATAGAGTAAGAATCTACTACCCGTTCTGTTCTGTTCTGTTCTGTTCTGTTTTGTTTTCCCTTTTGGTCAAGTCAGGTGGGCACCAAGGAGATACATCATTCCAACTGTCAAAAAAGAGAAGAAAAAAAAAGAAACGCTCGTGCTCGTTCGTCTGTGTATATGTGTTATGTACGCACACGGGACTACACAACTGGGGACAAGCCGTGGGGCGTGAGGCGTTAGGGGCGTGGGTATTACCCTATATGGTGATGCCAGCGAGTAATCATCGATTCATCAATGATGCACACGGGCATGAACGGCGAATGTTCGGAACGAAAGCCAAGCCATGATGATGATGGTGGACACGAATGGGTAGCTCTTTTCTCGAAACATTGAACCCAAGGTTGCGCGTGCCGTGCTTCTGCCGATGGAGAGTGGAATGTTACTTGTGTGGTTGCTAGTCCTACTGCGGTTTGGGGAGCTTAGCGTAATGGTCGGCTAGACTTATGGGAGTATTGTTGTTATATGGTATGGTATGGTTTGGTGCGGTACGGTCACCGGTGCGGTGTTCTTTTGGGTTGCCAAGCTGCCTTGTGAGGTTGTAAGCGGCGCGTTCGTCTGTGGGTGGTCGGCATTGAGGAGATAGAGAGGGTTAGTAGTAGTAGTAGTAGTAGTTCCTTTCGGCCGACTCTTTGTCGGGTTTGCTTATTACGTTGTTCTGCGACGCCCCTCTTTCCACTCGTACATAATACGGTATGTACATGCTGCACTCTCGTTTTTTCTTGTTCTTTTTTCTTGCGCTACACATGGCACCAGTCGGGGTCAACATTAAATACATCTCCATTCGTACTTTCCCCCCATCCGTTCTTTAACGTTAAAGAAATTTGAAATTGATCTTAGCGGGATTTACCTCCCACAGTCAGTGTATGTATGTATACTTATATACATTATTATGCTTTGCTGTCTCCCAGCCTGAGACCGTGTTGTAATAGTACTGTATACACATCCACGTTTCCTTCCCTCTGACGTATGAAGTGAGCTCTATCCTCCTTGGGCAAAGTATGGTCCCTTCATATTCGTTTTTACCTCCCCCCCCCCTGCTAGGGTCGGTGGTCGCTATCGCTATTTAATAATGCCAGATTAGAGCGCCCCTGATATCGTATCAAATCATATCAAATCAGGGGTCTTAAAAACCTCTGTCCTCATTCAGCCAGGTCGACCCTACCCTGAGTTGATCTCATCTGACGAGATTATGCATGTAACAAGGCGCGGTAACATAATAACATAACTGATGGAAGTTGGCTGAAAAAGGAAAACTTGGGCCAGATGATCGAACAAGAGTTTTGGGTTTGTCAACTTTGCGACATATCTGATGGAGATGCCTTTGGTGGTCTAGCCCAGGCAGGATGAGGTTTTTTTTTCTTTCATTTTGTTTGTTTCGTAAGAAGAAGGTGGATGTGAATGGGAGAGGGTTCTGGACTCTGGACTGGAGGGGGGGTCGGTGTAGGACTAGGCCGACCGTCTACCGCAGGCTGAGGTTTGTGCCAGATGCTGTACAAGACGTACTGAGCTGATACAAGCTGTTCACGGTTGTGCCCAGATTGGATCTTGATAACAAATACTATACGGATCGACGTCCGTACCTAGGGCATTTATAATCAAAGGCCATTGGTCGGTTAAATTTAGGTGGGATCTGCGTATACCGGAAATTTTTTTGACATTGTTGAGATATCTGTTGGAGCGAAGGATGGGAATAGAAGTGGGAGGAAGGATAGATAAGTTGGGGTTACGTTGACAATGAGGATCATCAATGACAAATGAAAAAGACAAAGAAGATAGATAGGATGGAGACAACAAAGGGGAGAGACACAAGGACAACGAGTGCGTGGACAGGGATGTATAGTTGGAACAACGTGCCTCGCCTGGGGCGGGCGAACGTTCGAATGATACTGTTACGGTTAGGGTGATTACAGATGCGCTTACGTCGCGAGAAAGGTCGGCCGAGGAGACTATGGTGGTGGGGGTGATAGTGGGAGTGGCCGAGGGGAGGGGGAGAGAGAGGCAGTGCCAAGTGGGGCGGTGATAGGTTGCGAGTATTATTATAAGGCGCGGGTCGAACACCTTCTGTGGCGTAAGCAAGGGCTAAGAGAGGCGTTCTGGGCCGAGGGAAGTGGTTGTTGGGGGGACGATCTAATTGTAAGGTCGGAAGCCGACGCCGTCTCGAGTTTCAAGAGGGAATGGGTTTCAAGCGGGGCCAAGCCCGGAGGAGTGGCGCGGTCCCACCGAGTGCAGTGGCAGGGAGCAGAGTGATGGGGGCGTGGGCGTGGGCGTGGGCCGGTGATCAAAAGGGGGTGGAGCGAAGGCCAGATCTGATCTTCTGAGTACGGCCCCGACTACCGACAGTTGATAAGCCACCAGCGCTGGCCCTGTCTTCCTCCCTCCACCTCCCTTCCTCATGTTCTCCATCGCTGACGGCTCCTCAGACGACGACGACGACCACCGCACCTCCTCCGTCCCTTTTCCCGCAATCGACCCTCCTCTCTCCCCGGGCTCCGCCACCGTCCCGCGCACCACCTCTACCCCCGTCCTTCTCGCCAATGGCAAGCCTCTCAAGTCCTCTCTCAAATCTTCCTCCTCCTCTCCCTCCCTCCTCTTTCCCTCTCGTACACGTTCAGAGCCAACTACCCCCCTCCTTGGTCAGTCCAAGAACGTCCACTTTCCCTCCCAGGAGGAGGGTGGCCTCGTCTCCGTCCGTGTCTTCAGCCGCTCCGCCAAACCTGCCTCTCTCTCCAAGCCTACCAGCGATGACACAGAGACAGAGACGGAGAACGAAAACAGTTTTGCTGCCGCTGCTGGATGGTCGCTGTCCTTTTCTCCCTCCGCCTTGTCCAGCTCCTATTTCAAATCCCCAAAACCGACGCGAAAATTTTTCGAACTGGATCTGGCCAAAACATCAACTATCCCCCGCAGGAAAGCGACCGAGCAGGACAATCACCTCTATGCCAACGTCCATTTGGAGAGCATACACTTCAAGCCCGTCGCCGCTGCATCGCCTGCCGTTACTGGTTCCGTCCTCGTACGCAACATCGCCTTTGAAAAGGTAGTCGCTGTCCGGTTCACCCTCGACGACTGGCAAACCATCAGTGAGGTGTCTGGCCACCACGTCGCCTCCCTCCCTCGTCTACCAGATGAGTTTGTCCGCTCCACATCCCCTTCTCCATCCCTGTCCTCCTCCTCGTCCGCTTTCGGACTGACCATCGGTGATCTCGCCGCCAAGTCGCCCGAGTGGGACCGCTTTGAGTTTACGATTAAGCTAGAGGACTACAACTTTAACCTCGATCAGAAGACTATGTGGCTCGTCGTCAGGTATACCGTTCCAGGGTCGAACGACGATAGTGCGAGTGCGGGCGAGTGGTGGGATAACAATGCTGGCGGCAACTACAAAATCGGGTTTGCACTGGCGACGGGTGGAAGGCAAAATGGTATGTCTTTTTTTTTCTTTTCTTTTTCGTTGGGGATGCTGACGACGGTATAGTCCTGCCTGCGCTACCCAAGTTAACCTTACCCATAACACGCTCAGTGTCTGCCCCTCCAGCTGACTCGTTCCCTTCTCACCACAAAAATTATTCCTACCCCAACACATCCTACGCACGGAACCCTTTCCCTTCGTACCACCAACAACAACATCAATACCATCATCACTACCGGAATCAACACCAACGCGAGGATGACAAACCACTAGAAGCGAACAAGAGGGAACAACATCAGCAACAACCCCATCAACAACAGCAGCAGGATCATCAAGCCGCCGTCGCGCAAACAACATTGAACAGACTGAAAAAGCTCAACTTGAGGAACTATGCTGCACCCGCGACGCCCACAACGAGTCCTGCGACAAGCCCAGGTGTGAGTCCCATGTCCAGCCGTCGGTCGTCGGTTTCCGCTTCTGCACCTACTACTCTTACCGCTGTGAGAACCGATGTGGCCCTGACTCCGAGCGGGTCTTCTTCTGGTTCTGGGAGCAGCACCGAATCGACACCGACGTCGTCTCCCAAGTCGAGCTATCTAAATCTCGGCGTGCAGGAAATGAAGGGGTATACACCTGGTATCGAGATTGGTTTCGATATGGGGATGCACTTCCAAGATGGCGCACCGGCAACGACAACGACGCCCCCAATTTCTATTCCTGGACCTGGTGCGAGGATCAGATCAGAAATAGGACTCGGCGAATGGAGTGCTGGAATGGGTTTGAGCACTAGTCCACCGTTTAGCATGCTGAGTCAAGTCGAACACACAAGGCGTCATCATCATCATGAGCAAGCACCGGTAATATCGGTGTACCCGCCCACGCCCAGGTCGTCGGCGCCTCGCTCACATCCGATCATGCCCGCGGACCCAATGCCGACTCCAGCCCATCCACCGAGGAGGGTGAGGAAGTCGGCAACAGTGACTAGAACCGGCCAGTACTTGAGGACTTCGTCTTCTTCTTCCTCTTCCGAGGCTGAATTCCATGCTCACGATAATGAAGAGGCCGATGCAGAAAGGGATAGAGACTATGTGACACCTCACTTGGCCTTGGCGTTGGGCGGCCACGAGCACCAGAATGGAATGGATTCGCTGTTACATGTGATCAAGGAGAAGAATACGTCGCCTGGTGGCAGGAGGAGAAAAGGGAAGGGTTCAGGCTCAGGCTCAGGTTCAGGTTCAGGTTCAGGGTCTGGGTCTGGTTCAGCGTCAAGCGGTAGCGACTCGGATAGTGGTGCAATTTACACCCGTTCGTCAAAAACGTCGTCTCCGGGCCCAGCGTTTGCTTCAATGGCTCCCCCACCTGGGAACGGCGCGGGAGCTGGAGGAACTGGTGACTCTGTCTATCAAGCATTCGTGCGCCAGTGGTGTTTCGCGCAGGGAGGTGTTCAAGTACGGTGAACCCGCTGAAGCAAATGGTAGGCTGGGTGGGGGGGACGATCTTTTTTTTTTTTTTCCAGTTTTTATTCTTATTATACGGGTGCGAGATTTTCTTTCCTTCCTCGCCCGTTTTCGTTTTTTTTTTTTTTCTCTTTATGTGTAATGTTTGTTGCTTTGTTGTGAAGGAGTAGGAGGAGGGGAAGAAGGATGGTCAAAAACCACTCAACAACATTCTGACTTTTTGTTTTTGTTTTTTTTTTCGAAACGACTGCAACGACTCGCTACACGACATCGATTTTCTTGCATCTCCATCTAATGTCTCATATACACATGTCCGCTATCACTCATCAGCTTTTTAACACCAGTATCTGGCACTCGCACTCGCACTCGCACTGACCACCACCTTTGGACGGCACACTGATAGACAGTATCGTGGCTTTCCGGGGCTTTTTCTCTTAATCTTTTTTGTTTCTAGCTACCTAATCAGTCCTACTACATATGCATATCCAATTGTCCATTCATCGAGCCATCACTCTATATTTACTAGTATGTGGTTGAATATATAGACTTGCACAGCAAACGCTTATTTGAATGAGAAAATGTGATGTGTAGCGTGTGACGTGTGGCGTGTGGACTTGGGTATTGTATCAGGATCGGATGTGATGCGATGTAGTGGAGGTTGAGCGTATCGTATCGGTGAGACGAAATGAAAAATGATAAGTATGAAACGAAGCGGGTGGGGCGGAGCGGAGTGGCGGGTGTTGGGCGTGAGAGTACTTGGGAGTTGGTGTGTACCTACTTGCTCTTACTTACTTGCACAGCTGTATGCGTAAACAATGGGGAAAGAGGAAAAAAAAAAATGGTACGATGGTTGTCGTCATCCGAGTCTTACATGTCGTTTATGATAGTAGTCGTCCACGAAAGATTGACACCATATCTATCACGTCATGTGTTGTATACACCACGCATGCGAGACGTATGTCAAATTGATATTGATGAAAATGAATTGGTGATCCTTGTCAAGGACCCGGAGAATGTCAAACGTTTTGAACGACAAGCGTATATGGTGGCCTGTGGTACACTAATACGTCGTAAAGTTGGTGGCTTGGTGGGTGATTGAGCGGTAAAGGAACAAGGTTCGACGCGTACGCTTGGGCCCCTTGTTGCACGCGTGCATATTACGTATAAGTATGACTTAACTATTGGTGGGTACTGCTACTACTAGAATGATGATATCACTCATCATTGATCATTTTTTCGGATGAACGGGACGGACGGTATGTGTGTAGGCATCGCAGCGGCGCGCGCGCGCGTGTGTGTGTGTGTGTGAGTATAACGTCCAACTAAATAAGCCCTGACGTCGGCGATTGTTCCGAACGTTATCTGTCTCTCTCTCTCTCTCTCTCGTCCTTTCCTTAGTTAGGGTATATGTCTATGTAAACGTACCGTAATCAGTCATCACCACTCCTCATTCTAACTCGTAACAAACACATCATCATCACGGACTTTTATAATCAACGTACGATAGAAACAAGAGAGAGGTTTCGTTTACGGTGATAAGTATAATTTTTTTTTTCCTTGGCGCCGCGAGCGTACTTATCGTGGGTATACATAATACAAGCAATGCATAATGTGTAACGAATGAATAGCCCATTTGCGTACATAACACCGACGACAGGTTCCCAGGGTCATCATATATATATATCTACTTTATCGCGACTTCGGGTTTCGGACCGAATACGGGCGTTCAAGTTTAGCCCTGAGAGATATGAAATGATATGCATACTGTGTGTAGGTAAGCGCCAGGTAAAAGACAGGGAGTCGGTAGTAAGCGGACTTTTGGCTGCTGCTTAGAGAAGATAAGCTGTGAATATGTTGCGTCACAAATTTATTAATTCAATCGATTGTTTGTTTGTTGCCTATGATAGTTGCCGTGCGTCATGGGTAAAAAAGATAAGAACGAAGTGATTATTTGACGGTCGGATATGATATGGCCAACGGCATATAGCACGTACCACATTCGACAACTACATAACCAGGGCTGTGCGACTATGTACCGACCCGAAGAGTCGGGACGTCTAGGCCATAACCAGCGGGCTAGACTGGGTGTAGCCGGTTGCCATCATGATGCGCTACTAGCGAGGCTGGGCACGAACCGACTCCGATTCGGGAGTCCAGATACTTTTCGAGGAGGGGCTCGCCCTGTATGGTTGTTGTTGTTGTTGTTGTTGTTGTTGTTTTGGGGGGGGGGGTGCGTACCAGGACGTAGCTCTCTACCCTGACCATCACTGTTACTGTTACTTACCATCGTTTAATGGAGAACTTGGATCTTCTGGGAAGACATGTCTCTTTGAAGAAAGGCACAGTCGGTTCACCCACTCCTTCGGATGAACGGAGTCCCAACCATGGTCATAAGACCATTATAACGTACCTTCCCGCTGGCAACACCTGACATATTCAATTCTGTACGGTTAAAGGTTATCACAACGTTAAATGGGGAACCCCACGATAAGCCAACACGGAACGTACGTACGTACGTATGTCTTCTTGTTTCGTTCGAACCAGAGGTGGGCATGATTTTTGTTCACACACACGGATGAACTATGGCTGTTCGTTGGTACCGCACGCCGCTAGACCATCCGCAAACCGACAACACTACTAAGCAGCGTTAAGGTGCCACTATCAGCGCATTATGGTTCAGCTTGCCCAGGTTATTGCTTTCGTTCAACATTCAATACGTGCAGTGTCCGCATTTCTCTCGCGTCTAGCTAGACCGACAGACATAACGCACGCATCGACCCAGAGGTGGTGGGTCTCGTGTGTGGCATGCCAGTGATTTGTTCACGCACGGACGAACTATGGCCATTCGTTTGGCACAGTGCAGCGCATCGTACTGTACGCCACTAGACCATCCGCAAACTGACGAGTTAAAGTGCTACTCGTTTCGCCTATCAGTACTTCAGTTTGCGCGTTAGGGTTAAGCCTTGCCCAGGTTATTGTTTTCGTTCAACACGTGCAGCGTCCGCGTTTCTCTTGCGTCTACTAAGCTAGACCGACAGACTAATGCATGCATCGACCCGGAGGTGGCAGGTCCCCTGACCGGCGAGTTTAAGTGCCACTCGTTTCGCCTATCAGTTTGCGCATTATGGTTAAGCCTACCCAGGCCATTATTTTCGTTCAATATTCAACACCCGATATCGCTCTCTCTCGCGTCCAGCTAGACCGACCGAAGTCGATGATCACCGCTTAAACTTTTTACCACCCAACGCAATCACTGCCGACTATTTATCCCATATGGACTTGCTTTAACCTTGATAAGACCATCCTCCTCGGACATCGGCAAGTCAAAGCCCATGGCAACGAGCAAAAAAAAATCTCGACGCTTGTCTCGCCACGATATCCGGGAACACCGGAGTTGGCGTTGACGGCATAATGTTGCACACAACTCTGGTGTCTCATACAGGAAAAGTCCTAGTCCGATTGCCGTACGTGAACCCGCTACAACCAATCTGGCGTTCTTGTCATACCATTGAAACTCCCCTTGCACCGCAATTCCAATGCGCCAATGATCGGACAAATCCGGACAAGCCCATCGCGCTCTCGTCGTTTACACACGCACACACGGACGCACACATTCCGCGTTTGGGTATGATGATATGTATATTTGGACCGACTGATAGCTATAGCTGCATGTGATGCGTATCAAGGACGTGATGTATGGCGACGATCCCCTGGTATGGCGACGGGGATACATTCATTGAACATGGAGCGTCGTGATCTTCTATTGCTCTCAGGACGTGGGGCACCCGCCAACTTGGAGAATTTGGGATTCGCAAGTCACCCCAGTATAGTATCCCTATCCCAAAACTCAATTCGCACTCCAACGCTCCAATGCTCCAACGAATACAACAGCATCTCCACCACTGTCCCTCTCCTGTGCCATCCACATCTATTCTCATGCATCAACAAAAGACAAAAGACATTGTTAATCCTGACGTAACAAACCCAAAATCTTCCCCAAGGGTCGCACTAACATAGAACCCGAAAGAGCGCCATGCCATGCCTTTTCAGGAACCCCTCTCCGCCGACACCGACTGAGACCGTGTCGTGCCACCTGGTCAGGCCTCAGGCCTTAAGCTACCCCCCGGATCGCGACGTCCATCTGGTCGGTAGAAGAACGCCGCCCATTCAATTTTCAATTCTATTCCATTCGATTCAATCCAATTCAATAATACCTTCCCCCCCCCCCCCCCCCCCCCTCTCCCTAAAAAAAGAACTTCGAAAATCGAACATCCAACATTCTACTACTACAAACGGTACGGAACTGTAATACCCCAAACGTCTACACTCTACCCTAACGCATCTGTTCCCCTCCGTCCACCTTACCTGTTCTGGCACTAGTGTCTATACCAAGCTGGCTGCTCTCGGTCGCACACGGTCCACCAAGCTTTCGGGCCACTTCCCTGAAAGTCAAGTTATACTACGCAACACGAAACTACAAGGTGCCACCAGAGTTCCGTCCATAATCGAACAAGTCCTCTCCCATCCCTTATCCTCCCTAACCAATACCCAACACCAATAGTAGTAGTAGTAGTAGTAGTAGTAAGTGCCAACGCTACCAATTAACTATACTAGCATCGTCCTGCACCGCTCCTATCTCCCCGACCACTCCCTTAGACGCAACAACAAGCACACCAATCATCGTTCTATACTGGCTTTGGAAATTCGTTTGCAGCTTGGGGTTACCTCGTAACGAAAAGGGTTGCGCTCCAAGAATTAGGTTGAGAAGCTTGAAGCTCAATAATTGGCCTTCTGGATGCCAATGCCAGGCAATATATCGTAACGTTAACAGTATAGGAATAATTTCGACTCTGGTCGTCCCACGGTATACCGCAATACCTCCTAGGTCGTTCTACTCTTCCATAACCTGGTGAAACTCATAGCTACACTGATAACAGTAAAAAGCTCATTTCCATGTAAATGCAACGATGGAATATTGTGACAGAGAATAATAATCTATTATCAACAACTCACTATACTTCTACATACTAAAGAACAACAGGAAACAATGTAAAAAAGAGTCCTAAAAGTGTCATCGAACGTTGGCCCCGACAATATGGGAACTACTGTTTCAAATAATAATAATAAAGGCCAAGAGTCGTACCATCGTAACGCACATTCAAGTGGGTATGCAAAGGAAATAGTAGCATACCTGCAAAACCCAAAGGAAGGAGGCATAAATGAGTAGTGCGTACAACAACGTCATGAGGCGCGTAAAGTCATTCAAAGGTCCCGACGACTATTCCTCGATGAGAGATCCACCGTATCCTTCTCCACGTCTTGCAGCAAGGACACCGCGAACGATAACCAAAAAGATGGCAATTGTCAATATAATCCTATGCACGTCCGTTAGCCGCAGATAAAATTTAAAAAAAAACGTGAACATATAAACGTGCCATATCATCCATGAGAACGCTTCCAACGCGTTGAGCTGACCGCAAAAGACAAACAAAGTTTGGGTTCTGTACGGAATAAGCTGGGTCGGTACGTGAGGTCAAACACAGCAACGCACCCGCAATTCAGCCCTCTACCACCACCCAACGTAGCCGTGATCGCAGACGCAGCACCCGTCCACAGAGCCCACGTTATAAACAAACTAATGAAGGGAGAAAGAACAATCAACACACCACCATCACCATCACCACCATCACTATAACTCACTAGATCAAATGCGACGCAACACTCGTCAACGGATGTCCAACCGGCGCAACCAAGAACAGCACCATGAATACGGGAGCAGTGACCAACGTCCATATCGAACAAAAGAGAATGTACCGCACGCGATCACGTTCGCCCAGATTGGTAAAGTTGTGGCGCGAGTTGAACCGCGACACCAGAAAGGCCGAGTCAGATAGCTGCGCAGCACATAGAACAACAAGTACGTGTCAGAATCGTTGCGTTACATAGAGCGAGAAGTGGGATCTCTCACCGTGACGATGCTGAATATGACGAGGATGGTAAAGATGACTGGAAAGAGTTAGATCTCTGTTGTCGCCAGCGTTGAAAGGACGTACTGGGATGGCCATATTTGAAGGTTGCGTTGAGCGACATACTTCGTTGCAAAGGACAAGAGAGGAAGGCCCCAATAATTCCAAACACGACGTCACTTCTGCATCACGTGCTCCACTATCTCTACACCCGCCGGTTCGCCGGGCCGCCAACTACTGCTACCACCGCCCGCTCTCCCATTCGCCGTATGTCCTCGTCTCCCTTATCCACTGCACCAGCTCCTCCCGCTTCACCTTCACCCCCGTATCCGCGCTCATAATCTTCTCCTTCTTCCCGTCCACCAACTCCCATTTCTGCTCCTTCACCGTCACCAATCCTTGCTTCAGCTCGTCCCCTCCTAATATGATCGCAAACGGCACCTCGTCACGCTCCCCTGCGTCGAATTGAGGTTTGATCTTGGGCTTCGTTTTAGCCAAAAAGTCCGTCTGTGCAAAAGGAAGGGGGTGAGCAACGCCAACAACGGCAGTCAGTGCAGAGTCCCCCCACCTGGATGCCTGCCGCTCTCAACTCGTTCACGAGTCCGACACGCTCCTTCAGCAGCCCATCCCCAGCAGCCAATACGAATGCCATCGTATTCTTACTCCGCATACCTTTCTCAACCCACTTGGACCACACCAGCGCGAAAATCCTGTCCATGCCTATACTCACACCAACACAAGGCAACTGCACCGCCTTTTCCTTCTTGCCCGAAGACGACTCGCCCGCCGCAGCAGCCGCGAACATCCCCACCAGGTTGTCATATCGACCACCAGCAGCGATCGAGCCAACACCAACACTTGATTCATCAACCTCCTCTTCGCCGTCTGCGTTTACTTTCTTGGCTTTTTTGATTCCGTCGACCGGAGCTGTTGCATTGGCCCGGAAAGCAGGCGGGGCGGAGGCCTCCACGACAGCCTCGTATATTATACCCGTGTAGTAGTCTAGTCCACGAGCTAATGACAAGTCGAATGATATCTGTCCAGCGATATTACTAATGACGGTCGAAAGAGAGTGCGTCAAACTCACTCTGTCCGAAACTTTGTAAGCTTCTAAAAGGGTGAACAACAATTCCATGTCAGCAAGGCCTTGCTTCGCGCTCGGATTGGACGTGAGCGTGGTATCTGCCAATAATCGAACCAAGAGCTCCTCTCTGCCTAGCTCTGTCATTAGCCCCCCCCAGAAATGGCATCACAAATGACAAAAGCAGCCCACCCTTGTGGTTAACATACTCTCCAATCTTATCAGCAACAACAGGGTCCAGTCCCTTCTCTTCCGTCATTTCTTTCTTAACATCCTCCCACGACATCTACAAAATAAAATAAAATAAAATAAAAAGCAATGAACCACCGCAAACAACAACCTACCTTGTCCAGCTTATCCACCGCAGACGATATCATCCTGATCTTCTCCTTCGGAACACCACACACTTCAAAAATCCCATCCAAAATCTTGCGGTGGTTCAACTTGACCGTAAACTCGCCCACATCAAGCTTGGTCAAAATCGTACACATCAAGCTGATCAACTCGGCATCAGGAATCATAGGGTCCCACTGGCCTGCAATATCAAAGTCCTGTAATCACCACCTCCCGTATAAGCAAAACGAAGCGCGCGACGTAAACTCAACTCAACTCACCGCCTGCATAAACTCCCTCATCCTTCCCTTACTCATCACCGGGTTATCCCTTCTATACACCTTCCCAATCTGCCACAACTTACCCTGCCCCAACCCACCCTCAATCCCCGCCCCAGCACCATTCATCGCCAACCACCTAGCAAGCGGCACCGTATGATCATACCTCAGCGCCAACTGCTCCCCTCCCTGATCCATCAAGTCAAATATAAGTTTCTGGTCCTCCCCATATTTTCCTGTTAACACGTCCTTTCGCTCGAATACAGGCGTGTCGAGGCATGCCCCGCCGTAGGAAAGGAATACGTCCCGCACAGTTTTCTCAATGTGAAGTCGGCAGAACATCTCGGTTGGGCCATAGTCTCTTGTACCCTACATGCACACATACGCGGTTCATAGGCAATAGCATTAGCACTAGCAGTTAGCATTCTGTCAAGACTGACCTTGGCGGTCTTCAGCAACATTCTCCCTCCCTCCTCTGCATCCTTCGCTTTCCCCTTATCCTTATCCTTATCCTTTCCCCTCTCCTTTCCAACCGCCCCCTTTGCAACGGCCAAAGCCTTCTTCAACTCGCCCAGCCTCTTCTTTGCCTGATCAATCTCATCGGCCGACGCGCCCGAAAGGCGCAAATGATTGAACACCTCTGTCTGAGTGGCAATCTCGCCTTCCAACGTGTTCGTACCTTGCAGTTGTTGAGCCTGACTCGTCATCGCAGTGTAGTTCCTCCGCTGTTGACTGGTAAGTAAGAAAGAGTTTCCAAGACGAAATGTGGGTCGGCGAGTGAGTGGCAACCGCCTGATCATGTACACATCTTCTGTTTCCTTTTTTTTTTCGTATAGCGTGACTTGATTGAATGCTGATAAGATAATCGCAGATCCGACAGGACAACATACAGAATAAAATTGTACAATGTACGTGTTACATGTATCGGTATCCATCTCGTGTGTTGGCTGACACTCATAGCCCCCCACCGCTCAGAATGTACTCAATCGCAGATTGTAAATTCCCACCCGTTGCTTGGAGCGCCCGGATATTCTGTGATGCATTCGTAAAGCCCATCTCCTGCAATTGCTACCAATATCTGGTCAGTTATACCCTCTCAGTTATACAGCCAAAACAACTTACCCGCAACTGCTGCTCATACCGCTCCTCAGGTGGCCGTGCATCAGCGGTTGCCTGCGGCGTTCCTGCACCTCCAAGCCCGCCAAACAATCCAAGTCCTCCAAGCCCTCCGAGTCCTCCAAACCCTCCAAGTCCTCCAAATGGGTTCGCCCCCATCAACTGTGGATCAAGCCCAAACGGGGATGCTTGAGGTACGCCGCCTGTACCCGTCATGCCCGGAGTATGGTTACCCCGCGCAACGGCGGCAGCTTCGAACAGGTTGAGCGGCTGGCCCTGTGTTGCGTTTGTACCAGTACCCGTCGTACTAGTCGTTGTGCCAGACGTCGTTACAGGTGTTGATGGGTTCTGCTGTGTTTGAGGTTGATTTGGTGAGACTGCTCCGCCTGCAGTGGGCGTGCCCGGCGTTGAGGGTTCGGATCGAAACATACGTCCACCAAAGGGGGTATTACCAAAACCAACCCCTGCTTGCCGGAGTGTATTTGCCATTTGCATCATTTGTTGCAGACGTTCGGGGTTGGATCTGGGAGTTGATCGTTGCTTGTGAGAACAAACAGAAGGTAATTTAAGAGGGCGTCTGCATACATGAACTCTCTAAAGTAAGGGCTCTGAAATGCAGCCCTAACTTGTGGTCCCATAGCAGCAAGTTGTGGGTTAGACACGATTATTTGGTCGACGATTTCGGGATTGGCGAGTAGGCTAGACATTTGTTGCATAAATTGGGGTGAGCTCATCATTGCTTGGAACTATCATAACATTATGCGTAAGCAACGAATAGCCTGCCCCAGAGCGCATACACTCACCATGTTTGGGTCATTCGTATTAAGTCCCAAATCTGCAAATGGATTCAGACCAGCCATAGCACCGAATCCTAAATGGCTATTGAGTTGCGTAAGTGGATCATGTGGATTCTGGCCGGCCTGCATCGCAGGAAGCTGCTGTGGAGACGGTACTTGTGACGATGTTCCCCCAGAGCGTGAGACGCCTTTCACCATATGTATCGTATGGGACGACTGAATCTTGTACGCTGACAGTTGATCTTCATCCTGGAACACATAATGTGTACTCAGATTACCTTTTGCACACATAAATGAAGTAGCTTGCCTTGAGAACACGACCTGCGTGTTTCACCACGACGTCAACACATCCCATGGATCAAAAAATCAAATACACACCAGAATATATCAATCTCTGCCTCTCCGCCTCGACATCCGATTTGACAGCGATGGCTTGTTTGAGTTCTAACACCGTCTTGTCGGTAGATATGGTAATTTGAAGTTTCAGTTCGCTCGGGCCTGATCATTCAGATCACGAATAGGTAGCAGACGAGAGGTAAATATGCCAACCCTTGATGTTGATTGTAATCTCTTGTGAACTGACCTCGTTAGCCATGGTGGTGAGGAGGTTCCGTGTGTTTGCACTTGTTATGCAACAGCCACTCGGTGATTGTGAATCACTTCAGGCTATCCCTGTCACTCCACCGTCAGTGCCACGATTCGAGTCCTGACGGCTGACGATTACGCAGCGGGATTGCGCATGTAACTTGTCTCTGACAGAAGGGACGTTTTCTGAGCAACTGTATTGGGTGTTCCACCTAACCGATGCCAGACCGTGAGAAGCTTGGCATTTCGGGCACAGCCCGGCTCCGGAGCAAAAATAGCCTCAAGTACAACATGCTCTAAGCACTCATCCATCGCACCATGGCCACCACTAACACGGAGGAGTAAGAATCCTCACTCTAGTTTATTGTCCTAGACTCACCGCCCATGTAGATCATGGCATCTGACCGGTTCGTACTACAGATCACAGAGATGCAGGTTTTTCTTTTAACCGTCTCGATTCTCACTAGCCATCCGAGTCCAAGGACTCCGCTTGATGTACCCTGAGAGGTCTTGGAGACCCATTGTCACAATAGAAATAGACAAACATAATGCTTACGAATACCGTTTTGGGAGCGACGGCCACAATCCCAATTACAAAGACATCTTTCAATTGTAACATCTGACCCGCTTATTCGTCATACACCAGGCGCTCATCTATTTTTGGTCTCTCTGTAGTAATAGCGTTACCTTGGGCTCGATTCTGGAAGTTAAGGTCTGGTGCAAATCACAGTCGAAAAAGAAGCGGAAGAAGCGCAGCCTGGTTGCAACCGCCGCACATTCATTGGGGGAACTACTGAAGAAACAGGAAGTCGGCCACAGTAAGTCACCACGCTTTTACTAGAGATATACAACCATCCTTTTAAAGAATTGGAGGTTCGCCTACAATGCCAGACAAAATGCGCGCTAGCTAGTAAAGGCAAGCCACAGAACGGGGCTCTGTTACATATTCGACTCCGCCCTCCCCCTTCCATATCCACATCTCCAGACGAAGAGTTACCAGGTCTCGACTTGGATTATGACTCTGGGCGCGCAACACCCGATCCAGGATATGCTAGCAACCTTACAAGCAGTGAGAACTTTTACATGTCTACTACCTACGTTTGCTCATTCTTTGATTGCCAGGCTCTGATACGCTTAACGAACCTCCTTCACCGACCCCCCCACTACCCCAAGTTGCTCAGTCTGGTTTACGAAGGCGTCGGATACGCGGTTACGCTATCCTTTCAGACGAGGAACCTTTATCTGAAGAGTACACCGACGACGATGCAGATGACCAACACAAAGCGCCTACCGTGGATATTTACAACGACGACGAAGAATCAAGCGGTGTTCTTGTAACCTACGGACGAGAGATACGTATATCTGATGCACAATGGGTCGCAGCATGCGAACTCCCGCAATACGTTGAGGATATCAAGAAACCTTCTATGATTTTCCCTGAACAAATCATTGCCTCATTCACAGTATACCGCGAGATGAAAGAAGCCGTTTTGGAATCACATTATGAAAAGGTGTTTACCCGACTTCAGCAGGAATGGACGTACGTTGGTGGACTAGTAAGTATTCTGCGACCCATTGGGTGTTCGCTCATTGTCTAATATACCTCCCAGCTCGTCGCTCTAGCCGCGTAAGTCGATTCTTCCTTCGGCGCCGAGTATGGTACTGACTGTCATATAGTCTCAACACGGGCGCATTCTCACTCTCAGCCAATTCCATCTTCCGTATCGACCCTTGGTGTCGAAGTGCCATCGCCACCAGCAGCATCTCAACCGGTCTCGGCATCGCATGCGATACCTGGTTCTTATTCCGCTACAACTGGACCGACCTGCAGACTTTCATCGTACGTTAACCCACTTACTTCCAACTAGAACTTCGCTTACCGGCCACAGACACGAGCAAAGGATGTGTTCGACTCATACTTCTTTTTCTCGCTTTCTGCACGTGTTCCGGCATTATGTATGGTTCTCTCGGGAATATCGTTAATGGTCTTCCTTGGCATAGTGGCTTACGGAGCCTGGCCGGGAGCTGTCTTGGTCATCAGCTTCCTCATAGGTGTCATCATGACGCTACAGTTCTTGGCGTATACTGCGCATTGGTGCGCGACAAAAATAGTCCAGGGCGGAAGGGCTGGCTCGCGGCGAATCATCACAGTTGCTCGGCGTTTTAGTGGGTCAGAACCTTAGTTTATAGATTCGTATTATGAGTGTAAAGGACTTGTGGACTTGTAGTAGTGGTCGGGTGAAATACGTACTGTAAACGGAGGGCCTGTAAAACCCAGAGAAATAATTGTCGGACGTGCAGGGATGCATCCCACTCGGTGGAAGAACAATTACTCTGTGTCAAGTTCCATTTCCTTTTTTCAACTGACGCCAAGTTTGTAGATATATTGGGAAAGCCAAAGGGGCAAGAAGATACATGTACAGCCGCCTCTCTCCTGACTCTACATCGGCCAAGGCAAAAGGGTATGGGTTATGTATGACCCTATAGATGTGTAACGTTTATATTATGTAATGTTTAATTGTTGTTGCGGAATGTCTGCAAGCCGCATCCTTGTGCCGACTTGGGGTTAGGGAAGGATGTGGCTGCATGTGATGCAGTACCGAGCGGGCAATATCGTTACTTAACGTTATTGACGAAGTACATAAACAGATACTTATAAATCTGCCACTTACTAGACGAGCCTTCCTATTTGGAAATATCCCTATCTACATCAATGACAAAAATATCATCAGCAGAGTAAAACTACGAAAGGAAACACTAAGTATAACTGCTGTGTACATCAAGACCGCGAAGACACGATTTCCCAAAGTTAGTTTCTTATGTGGATCTAAAATTATAACTATTAAACGCACTTGGTCAGTAGTACTGATTACTTATGCCCCAGCAAGGTGCGTCACCTTCCAGGAATCATGCTTGCTCGAGGATGGGTACATCCAAAACTAGCCACGGGAGGGAGCATCGTCTATGAGACATAGACAAACTCCCCTGTAGACACCAGCTCCGAATCAATACTCGTGCTAAGATATACCATAACTCTGCTGTGTGTGCACGTTCCACGCAGCGCCAAACTGCCAACGTCTGCCGATACAAAGCGCCATGATAAAAGTTACAAGTTTATTTAACTCTACCTCTCAAAAAGTAAATAAATTACGACCCCCAAAAAAAGCATAATGAAAACAGAAAAATTCTATTATTGCTTAGACAAGTATATCCTTACTAGTATCTTCGACTACCAAATGGAAAAGAGCGTAATGCAGAAGTTTCCCAGAAATGTCGCAATACCAGTGCCATGGCAGTATCGCGAACACAACTACTTACCCACCCATGTAAAAGGAGACTGTGTGATCCCACGCTAGGGTCAAATAACCAGTTGCCGTTGGCCGCCTTGATAGGCAGAAAACACTCGTAGAAAATTATAGAAAATTATAGGTAGAGCGAGGTCTCGTCGAGTCTAGAATCTTCTATTTTTTTTTTTCTTTTTTTCTTTAAAATTTGACCGGCAGCTCTTAGGCACCGATGTCTTCCAGCACCGCAAAAATTCCACACCTGGCATGCTTCCTCGCTGCAGTGCTTCTGTTATCGGAACCCAACAATGTAGCACATGGATCAATCTAACGAGCTGTGTAATACCCACGAAAATTATTAATCCACCCGCTAATACATAAGATGGTTATTTGGACAACAAAACTGCGTGTCACATCGCTTTTGTGTGCGTACCGGATCTAGCGGGAAGGCCATCAGTTTCATTTGCCGTCTTGGCTTTATTGGATGACTAACACAATGGGACTTCCAGGGCAAGGTGCTGCTAGGGCTGTAAAATATGTGAATCACTTTTCAAGTCATTCGTTCAGTTCGAGGCCGTGCCATGAACGGCAGTTGCTGTGGGCTGTCCAACGGGACAAGGAGCCCTCCTGCAGGACCTAAAAAAGCATATTAGATTAGCCCTGTTCACTCGAGTTTCTTGTGAAAATTCTAGACGTCAAAGGAGGTTAGAAATGTCTATTTGAACACTTGATAACTGTTGCTGGTCCTCGGCTAGGAGATGGCATGAGGCAGATAATCTTCGAACTCACATAATGCTTGGGCTTCAATTAAATAGTAGGATCATTGCATCGTTTCTTCGTAAAGTTAATATCCGGATCGGAGATGCCCATCCCTGGGCGTGCAGACGAAACAAACGGGCCTAGAAGTGGTTCGCGTTTCGAACCGTGTTACGGATAGGGTGACATTTCAATTACTGTACTGCGTGTTCGTAACAGATAGTATCGATCGGTCAACGCATTGGGGCATTGCAAATCAATGGCGAAGTATAAACACCCCCCCGCGAGATCTATACATGACTGCGACGCAGCCAGAGCATTCTGTTCTTCACGGGGAGTCCTGAAATTTATTGTTAGAAGCAAGGAAATTCAACTTCTGAATTACCTACCCTGGACAGCCTCCTGCTAGTTGCAGAACATCAAAGCTGTCAGCAGAAACCGGCATACCAATAATGGTAACGTTAATGGTGGCTAATCACAGGGTTATCCATTCCATCGTAACCATTTTGAATGTACATGACGCACTGGCGCAGTAGAGGTGGGTTATTGTTGCTGATGAAGTAGGGCTTGGAGTGTGTCTCCACGTTGGACTCCAAGGCCCTTGGAGTTCCTTGGATTCCTATATTACGTTATATGGTCAGTGGGGGAGGTCCTGAAACGTCAATGTGGACAGCAAGAAGTTCCTTTGTAACGAAGTTTACCGGGACGAAGTTTTTTTTCTAATTTATTTTTACATACATACCCATCAAACACTACTTGAAGGCTAAGATGTGCCCGCGCTCACGTAACGATCTAGGCTCCCACCGTTTGTGTCGGAACGTTCCCATTCCTGGTATGCTGTTATCTCGGTGATCTTGGAAACGACGAGCTGTGGATTTAGGATTCTCAGCAGGTAGGCAAGGCTGGGGGGACCAGAGTTGTCGGATAGGGCTTGAGGCCTTGAGTGGCGCAAAAAAGCGCTGTGAGAATTTGACGGTTCGAAGTAGACCACTACTATCTTGTTTTGTATTGTCAGGGTTAGATCGTTGGGAGCTCAGTAGGTGTTCAGACTGTGAATCCGTGTAACGTCCCTGGTGTGCCAGTGAGGGATAACATTATGTTTTGCCGCACAGCAGGCATTAGAGTAGAGAACGCGATGCAGTCCGCCCACATGAGGCGTTTGAGGGTGTAATCTGATAGATCTGATGTGCTGCACGGTTAATGACATCATCCATGGAAGGATGATATGAGCATATAATGAAAAAGTTGGCATAACCACATTTATTTAAAGCACAGCCGACCCAATAGTGTTTTCCACTGAACCAGTTGTTGAACAAATACAATCCTGCATTCTATCAAACCGCAGAAAGCCGAAATCATCCATCCCGTCCGAACGGTTGTCCTCTTTATCGTCAGGGGTTGAAATAATGTGAAGGAATTTGGGCGTCTTTCGGGAGTTCGAAGCTGATTGCTGGTTAATATAAGGGTCAACTATTTTTGGTACTTCCCCGAGGTTAGTCTTGAAAGGCTGACCCAAATCATCTGTGAGATTTGGGTGAGACACTCGCGTATATGGAACCTGTTTCCCCTTGACCTATATACATCAAAATAGGGGTAGATGCAGAAGTATGATACCTACCACTTTCGTGTAGAAGAATTCGGGTATGAGAGATTTGACAGCAGCTTTCCAGGTCCTTTCATCGAACTGTGGCTTAACTTTTGATTGGTTTATACCAATAATCAGCTCCCTCGTCTCTTCGTCTAGAACGAACCACAACGAGTCGGGGCTCATGTAGTTGTCCGGAAGAAGAAAGACAATTCCTTTGGGATCGCCCAAAAGTTTGAGAACTCGCTGTCCGTTTTAGCCTTGAAACCCAAGCAATCGGAACTGCCCTTATTCCACAATACTGGGGAGATATGCAATTCATCGCCAGAAATACACTTCAGGGAGACCAAGGTAACTCTCCTTGACCCTAGTAATGACCCGCGCTGAAAGGTGAAGGCCTCTTCAAGGGGACTGAACTTTCCCACAAAAGTTCGAGAGGCAGAGAGAGCTATTTCAGAGAGCTATTTCAAACACGTATCCTAGTGACAAAGAGTTGAGAGCATTGTGAAATGACCTAATTATCCACTCCTTCATTGTCATCCATCTCTGCTTTTCAAAAAGWGACCTGAGGGAGAGAACTACCAATGGTTTGGAAATGTATACAGGAAGGTTCACAACATGTTTCAATGTGTGAGTGCATGGTGTCTGATCCAAAAAGCCTATACCCAATGCAATCATTTCATGCATATTGTCTTCAATGGGAATGGATGTAAGTTCACTTCCTAAAGTCCACCACATAAGAATGTCAACTAGGTAATTTGTCAATTGCATTCCTATTGAATATATGGTTGGTCCATGAATCAATAAAAGAGATATTACACTGACTATTTGTGTTGAGTAAATATCACTCCACCTAATGCTGTTGAAGTAAGTGGTTTATAGTAATTGCTTCCTGCTGCTATAATGCACAGGAACACCATAATTTGCTCCTTTGATGCTTGGATAGCACAGGATGCATATATGTACAACCTCTGAAGAGCTGCCTTGATGTGTACTAATGATGGCTTTATACCCCAGCAGTGATACAGTTAACTATATTGACGTATTAAACCCTGAAGGTCTATCTATAAAGATAGATATGTCT
>JNHY02000209.1:0-23504 GCA_001691755.2 Amanita polypyramis BW_CC | reverse complement strand
GGGGAGTGCCAAGAGGTAGGTTCAAGGGGTGAACATTGCTTTCAGGCTAATGCACTAATGGCCGATAGCAGTAGCGGCTCTTCCAAGGGAAATTCCGCCATCACGAGAGAACACTTCTCTACGAATGGAACAGAGTTTCGGGTGAGAATTCAGATGTCCCCCTGCCGATAGAGATAAGCGCGTACAGATATGGTTACATCAACATCCATTCATTTTTTGTGGCTAGTGAGTGTACCATGGAGCTGTCATTGTCCTTTACTGTTCGGGGTCCTATTTTTCGGCAATTCCCTTTGGCTAGAGGTACAGATGAAGATCACTGGAACCCGAGAACGGGCAGGTGAAGTTTATGGAGTTAGTAAAGTTACTAGAGTTAAATCGTTTGGAGCAAAGAACACGTGTACCACGATGGGGAAAACACCAAATAGTGTGTGTGTGCACCCGGTAAGGGGTTCCGTGTGATACTGTTAGTCTACATCCTGCTAGCAGCCGAACCCATACCATCGCAGTGCCATAGTATAGCGGATCAACCACCTGAGTGTCGTTTCTGACACAGTCTTATTGACGATCTATATTTAGATCAACTAGAAGTATTTCGGGTATTTTTAATTCTACCACTTACCACCGCTATAGGTGGCCACACGATACAACTGTAGGGGTTCCGACAGCCTGAGAAAATGCACGACATTCGGTAGTACGTACTAGGATTCCACGCTCGTTGAGAATTTAATTGCACAAGCCCGCGGGGAGGGGAGCGTCCCGAAGGGCAGTGCGGTCAAAGCGTGACGGGCCGCTGGTCAGGCCATCGCCAACTTCAACGTAACATAAAACGAATCTCATTTATCGTGTCCGACATGGCCAGCGAGTCAGTGACTAGTGGCCAGTGAATCGTACTCCGAGTCGGTCTCGATAATTAACTTATAGGCAATACCGTCTGATGGTAAAAATAACGTGAACGCGAGTCGGAAGCCGCAAACCCCATATCGGCTGTTCGGGTAAATCAGATAAGGGATATATCGTTTGGACGGACGACAAGTGGGCATTCCGGCTAGTGGCGACTAAAAAGAGGCTGGCTCAGGCTGGCTCATCCTTGTCCCCTGGCCGAATGCGTCGGTGAGTTTCACGTCTCCTCATTCTAGGCTGTCAGTCGTTGAACGAGTCTGTCATCAGGATGATCATGTCTGGACTACATCTCACAGAGACTAGTAATAATAAATTACTATCTATGAACCGTACGGGTGGCGTTCATGTAATTTTTCCATCGTTGAACGGGGGGGGGGGATCTTCCCGGTTACAAATAAGCATCACCCACTTCCAATGTACCCAAAATACGTATCACTTCACAATGTCGTGGGTTTCTCGGTATTCATCCCTTGGCATTCTCAGGTTGACGTTTACCTTCATCCTGTCCGGCACTATCCTCCTCGGGAGTCCATCCTTCTAGTGATGCTTGCTGTTGCCACATATTGTAGTACAGGCCGCCGAGATGGAGCAGTTCATCGTGAGTACCTTGCTCCGCAACTTGACCATCCTTGAGAACGATGATAAGATCTATTAAAAACGTCGTTGATGAACCGTTCAAACAGAACATGGGAGCAGAGGCGTACCGGCCTCAACTACCGTCCGTAACCGGTGAGCGATAAATATACTCGTGCGTGCCTTGTCCAGAAGAATGGTATTGACGTTCCTCATCAGTTCCGATTCAGTCTGCGCGTCTAATGCTGACGTCTGTCAATTTATCCTGTCAACACACATGAATTCCACGAGGGATGTAACGAGATACATGCCGCTTCATCAAAGAACAAGATCGGAGGGTCTTTCAATAGGACTCTCGCTATGGCTAGGCGCTGTTTTTCTCCCCCGCTGATCATTAGCCCTCTCTCTCCGACTTGCGTCTTATATCCTTCTGGCAGCCGTGAAATTGTCTCGTGCACATTCGCTTTTTTTGCTGCCTCGATCACGTCTTCTTCGGTGGCGTCTAACCGTCCGTAACGGATGTTGTGCATCACATCTGCATGGAAAAGTGGTGTGTCCTGTGGAACAACCCCAATAGCCTTTCTCAAGCTAGCAAGCTGTACATCAGATATGTTTTGTCCATCGCTAGTGATCGTACCCGACGAGGGCTCGTAGAATCGGAAAAGAAGGCGGAAGATAGTGGACTTTCCACTCCCAGAGGGTCCAACAATGGCAGTCTTTTTTCCAGCTGGCGCCGTGAATGTAAGATCCCGGAAAATGGGACGAGAAGAATGGTAGGCAAAGTGGACGTTCTTGAAAGAGATTTCTCCACCCTTGGTGAGACGAAGAGGGGATGCATTGGGTTTGTCCTAGGAAAATTGTCATTTCATGCGAACCTGTCAGTTGGTCATTCGCACATTTGACAAAGGATTTTCTTCTACAAGTTTATACAGAATTTCCATATCGAGAAGATTTTGTCTCATTTCCCGGTATATCGTACCCAAAAAGTTCAAGGGCATCGAAAGTTGGAATAGAAGTAGGTTCACCATGACCAGGTCACCAACGGTCATTGTACCTGTTCAACTTCCTCAGCATGCATTAAATAGATACTGACGAATCCACCTACCGTTAACAATGTTTTGAGCAGCCATAAACATGGCAGCGGTCAACGCGCTTGAAAAGATAACATTCTGTCCTGAATTTAGAAATGATAGCGATGTTGTGACCTTGACAGATGCTTTCTCGTATTCCGCAAGGTGTTTGTCGTACTTGGTAATCTCATGTTTCTCGTTATTGAAGTGCTAAATGAAGAATGTGCGTGAATTAACGGCCATAGTACAATAGATTCCCGAACCTTTACGGCTTCAAAGTTGATCAAAGAATCTATAGCGACGCTTGCGGCTTTGTTGTCGGCCTTGTTCGCCTCACGACGGAAGCGAGTTCTACCATGTCTGCATCACTAAACGTGCCCATCAGGCTCAGCTGTTATGGCTAACCTCCATGATGTAGTCTTCACTGTGAACCACGTATATGCAGCCATTGCAAGGACTGTGATGGCTGCAAAATCCCAGCCAAACTTGTAGGTCTACGATATAGCGCGTAAATCAGAAAACAACAAGAATACAAGCGGAGTGCCTGTACACACTAGTATACCGCAAACCATAGAGATCTCGAGGGCAGTTGGCGCTATACGGAATATTATAGCTTGTATAAGGAATGCAATACCCCTCAAGTTCTGCAGTTTAAGCCAGCACCCTAAAATTGCGCATATACATGTACTTACTTTGTACCACGATCAATGGCCCTCGTCAGGCCTCCCGTTTGCCTTGACAGATGGAACTGTAAGTTCATGCTTAAGAGGTGCTCAAACGTCTCGCGTGCCACACGGCGTATCGCACGTTGTCCAATGTTGGCGAGAACGGCATTGAGGAGTTCGCTAAACAAGGTAGCGCCAATGCGAGCAGCGCCGTCTGTCACTAGGTTCAAGCCAATGTCATGCCAAAAGAAAACCGTCGCGCACATCCAAGTATCAAAGTCCCAGCAATCACCCAAGCCGTAGAATGGGCTGTCATATCAACGTTTAAGGAATCTACAACCCCCTTGAAAAGCGACGGAACTTGAACGTTCAAAGCCTGATCTCCCGATCACCATCAGCCAGGATTACTCTCTTTAGGAACGCTTTTTAGCATACCTTAGACCCGACCAATAGCACGAAACTGAACAACACTATTCCGCGGGTTTTCCAATCTCCTCTTGGCCATACGTTCTCCAGTAACTGCTTGATAATCGCCCAGTCACTCTTTCTTTGCTGAGCAGTAGTAGGTTCGCTGTTTTCTGGAATAGTGGATGCGGGAGCCGGAGTAGGACGAGCATCGGATGGGAGTGGTAGTGGTGGTGGGGTAGTCGCCAGCGTTGATGGGGAGGGAGAATTCGAAGGAAGCGCTTGTTTCGATCCCGAAGGTGCATTCTCGGGTGCATCGCCTGATGCGAGATGTCTGAATTGGCGCACCGACATCCATGTTCTAGGATATGGTTTTATTGTACTCGCATTTGTTTCCCTGAGAACAAGCTTCGGACGGCGTGGTGGGGGTGAGGAGGAGACTGAGTGCAGGAAATGCGACGATATGGTGAAAGGTGTAGCTTTACATGGCCTCTGCACTAACCGCTGGCCACAGAAGCCGACGTGCAGGAGGGGATTGAGCATCCAGGGCGGGAGCGTTGGGGAAGAGTACCGGGCTCGAGTTGATCGAGCACGACATTTTTCGTCGGTAATTTCAAAAGCCGCTCATACACGATTTCTAGGGAATTCCTGTACTTTGTACACGCACCACTGGCAATTATGGCCGTGCAGGGTATATGTGTATCACTAAAGTAGTTGGTTTTTATTCATTTATTATAGATGATTCCAATGATAATTCAGGATGAGATGTTCAGCAAGAACGTAAACGCGAACATCCCTATCACGCCAAACTTCTGGTCGAATTCCTCAAAGGAATCAATCCCACGGCCGCGCCGACGATGCGCCAGAAGCATAATGAAAGCGATATGGTAGTTTCCCACTACTTCATCTCCGATTTCTTTTTTGCATATATGCAGCTCTTTACATATGAGCGAGGCTCACTCTATTTTGTTACGTCTCAGTTAGTTACATTGTTTGTTAAAATAGTGAATACATTATCTTTGTCGGTTCAAAAGAAGGAAAAACATCGCTATCACCCCGAAAAGATCAAAGCTGACCAGTAAACGTCGCCCGCGAGTCAGCTACTCAACAGACTCAAATCCATATGTATCACACACACACGCGCGAACACGATATTTGGTTGAAAACGGCATCACTGATATTGTTCAGCCCAAAAAAGATATATAAAGCACAGCTGCTCTACATAAAATCGCCTCCACCATCCCCAAACTCATCGAGCGCTTCGTTATACGCATTCGTATCGAACCTGTCAACAAGTCGAACATTCGTGCTTCGCACTACAATTCACAAACGGCCACGTACTTATGTCCAGCCTTCACACTTCCCAGCACCGGTTTCGTCGCCCCCTTTAGCTTCTTCTTCCCCGTCGTCTTCTCCTTCTGTTTCTCATTGGCTAGCGTTGTCAACGCACTCGCAGCCTTGCGCACTTCCACATCTTTAAGAGGCAACGCCAACTCCTTAACATGGTGTTCGACAAAAGAGGCATAAAGTGGCTTGTCTTGATGTCGTTTGACGACGTATTCGATGATTTTGGACGAGAACTGATAAAAGTCTTCTTWCGTCCGTGGTTGGAAGGATATTAGCCAGTCCAGCTCCGATGATGATGTGCCTGAATGATTGTTGATTAAATACTTGAAAGGCTAAGCAGGCAACTTACCACCGAGAGCTGCAGCGCCAAGCAGCTCTGCTGCATTGTTCAAATCAGCTTTCAGCTCTTTCTCTTTGTCCTTCCGCGCTTTCTCCCTTGGATCCAGAACATCGTCAGAATCGTATCCGACGTCATTCGCTCCCGCTGTCTTCGCCGCTTCTTTCTCTGCTATCTTCGCCTTGATAGTTCCCTTTTTCCTCGGAGGCGCGGCGGCAGAAACAGGTGCAGGGGTTGATGGCTTCTCGTCTTCAGATGAAGATTCTTCCCAATCGCTCTACCGAACAGATACATGTGATTAGATATAGCTAATTGAAAAGGGATATCGACGTACCGCAGGTTCATCGCCCTCCTCGTCTTCGCCCTCCCACTTTGACTTCTTAGGTGCCTTGGGCTGCGGAGGCGCAGCTGCGGCCTTGACGGGTTCTTCGTTTTCGGATGCCTCTATCGACCGTTACCATCAGTCCTAGTCCCGGGTGGATCTTACAAGCTGTAAATGGAGCATGCCACGTACCCCAGTCAGACATAATCCACGTATATTAACAGACCTCTACTATGAGGGGGCAGCAAGTGCGGGAGAAGACGACAATGGGTTGAAGACCCCGTTGAACGCGCGCCCTCAAATTATCTTTCGATAACTAAATCGGGTAAGCTGTTCGGCATTAGCCGACAGCAGCCTGCTCAGTATGGCTACCAGCCGTGCCTCTCTCAGATCCCAGCTCTTGCGCTCTGCCCTACCACTCGTCAGAACTCACGGATTTACGCGAGAAGCACTGGCCCGATCCGTTCTTTCTCAAGACAATGTTAATCACGTGTCGAACCTGGAGCACAGCGAACCACTCTCTGAAGAGGCCGTGTCCGCGCTCTTTGGACAGGGAGATGACGCGAGGAGGACGTTGATACAGGCATGGTTGGACGAAGGGCTGAGCTATATGCGTGAAGCAGGCAAGCAAAGTCAGGAACAACAGCAAAACCAGATCCAAAACGGCTTAGACCCCCGACCTGGGCCATCACTTGGCCAGGTTCTCCATGCAAGGCTGGCGTACAACGAGCCTGTACTATCGCATATTCCCGAAGTAAGTCCACCCAAAGCCATGTCGTTAATCCTCGGTACACACACATGAATGCAGGCCTTTGCTCTCCTCATTTCACCTTTAGCTGGTGTTCCACCCCTAGATCCCATACCCGCAGTTAAACACGCTGGTAAGGTTGCTAATGAAGCGTGCCATGCCATTAATGACAGGTCACTACAAGTACATCCCTCATTTTTACGAAAACGGGTTTGTATTGATTTTCTCGGATTTAGATGGCCTGGTACACCAACAGAGCATCTGTAGCAGCTATATATGTGGCAGCAGAGTTGCACCAACTCACATCTCCAACAACTGCGCACGTGTTTTTGGATTCTCTTCTCGAGAGTTCCACTACGTTGAAAAAGTCCGTTGAGGAAGTTCAAACCTATTCCGACTTTATTATCCGAAGCTGGGTTGGTATAATCAAAAGCTGGGGGGTCTTTTAATAAGCCCGTTCGACAAGGCAGTTGTGCGTGCCAACGGCATAACGTTTCCAGCAGAAAACTTCAAAATATAATCGTCGTATCGTACGTATATCGGAAATCGGACGTGTACTTTGCCTTCACAACGTCCCACATTTGATCCATATCAAAACATGTGTACAGTCGTAACTAATTGAAAGTAAGATCGGCAATTGGTGCTTTCTTGCTATTAAGGAAATACACACGCCTGCCAAACTACGCTGCTACCTTATGCTAGTTAGCATTTGACGGCGCAAGTGAAACAGGGGTGACTAACATTATCGTGCTCTGGATACTCTCATGTCGTAAATCATAAATTTTGGACAACGAATGGCGGTGCCGATGTTGCGGGAGGTGTCTCTGAAAAGAGGAAACTTGTTCCTGGAAATGGTGTACCCTTTTTATGTCTTCAATTGGGAAAAATGACGTCAGCCAGGAAAAGGGGGCGACAGCTAGAGGAACGCACAGTTCACGAACTATTCGGATTGGGTTACGGATCAAGTCAGCGTTTAGCAAATAAGGAATGGGAAAATTAAGCGTGGAAGTAGTGGTTGTAATGGGGAAGGGACCGGTTGGGTGGGAAAGGGTCATAACACGAAAACTTACCGCGAACAATGAAATTTACCAGAATGGCGGTGAAGAGTGCGATACTAATGATTACTGGTCCTAAATGGGCATCTGAGGACATGCTTATTAGTGGGTGAAAATCCAAAAGATCGCTCGAAAATCGACGCACCAAAGTGGCCCGGATCTCTACGAAGGATCATCGTGAGACGATGTTGATATAAGGCGTAAGCGTATATCTAGCATTCGAAGTTCATTGGTGGACGAAGGACTAAGAAAAGGGGGACCAACCAAGATACCAATACTAATTAAAGCATAAACATATGCGAAACGCTTTGCAATTTCGTCTTTTGAGGTGTTGAATAACGCGACTGCCAGGGAGGCGAGAAGGATGGCGTTACTCAGCCATGCTATCCACGCTATACCAACACGTCAGCGAAAGAGGAAAAAAAAAAAAAAAAGAAAAAAAAGCCCATAGAGGGGAAGGCTATCTATATGCACGCACTTCTTTCGTTCGCAAACCACACCTTGGGCTCGACCTTCACCGGCGTAGCGACCTTCTTCGGCACCCTCACCTGCGGAGGGAGACTGTTTATTGCGTGATAGTCTCTCACAGTCGGCAAGTTGCCTTCCTCGTCGGGTTCAACTTCGGGCACGGCGTCACGCCTTGTGTATCGCAGAGGTCTAGAGATTTTGGGGAGGGTGGAAAGAGCACCGGAAGAGAACGGGTGAAGGAGTTCTGCCACGGTCCGCATTGAGCGACGTAGCAGTGACTGAGAGCCCGGATGGGGAGATAGCGGTGGTGACTCCTCGTCATCGTGCTGGTGTGGGTGTTGGTGTTGATTGTCGCGGACGTTGGAAGGGCCAGCACCGGCATATATGGGCTGGTCGTCGGTGGAGGACATTTTGGCAGGGTTGTTAGGACAATGTTGAAGGTCCGTTTGTTGCCGCCGGGCGGCGCATTCGCAGATAAGATTGTACGTTATCTTATCTCCGAACGCCGGGCCGGGCCGAAGTGACATCATGGTGAGGTTACTAGAACAGTCCAGGGTGTACCCGCCCTTCTCATCGTCCGTCTCACGTCCGAATAAAAACAACCAAGTGTTCCTGCTCACTGTCCACTCCCGCGCACTCTGCACCTTATTGTTCGCTCAAGCTGACTCGCAATGGGTGTCGATTATTACAAGGTCTTAGGCGTGGACAAGAGTGCCACAGATGAGGAAATTAAAAAGGCATATAAGAAAATGGTCAGCAGCCAGTCATTCCCCACCAATTTCCTCACATCCAATTACAGGCTCTGAGATGGCACCCAGACCGTAACCAAGGATCGGAAGAAGCCAATCAGAAGTTTAAACAAGTACGTCCACTCCTGTCTAGTCGGCACCCTTGACGTTTTGCATCGTAGATCTCCGAAGCGTTTGAAGTCTTGAGCGACTCTCAGAAACGTACTATTTATGATCAGTTCGGCGAGGAAGGCCTGAAAGGTGGTGGAGGTCCACCTCCAGGAGCAGGCGGCGGATTTCCTAGTGGTGGTAGTTTTGGTGGGTTCCCAGGAGGCACGACGTTCAGTTTCACGTCAACACCGGGTAGTTTCGATCGATCAGGTGGGTTTACTGCCTCGGACCCCCAAAAGATTTTTGAGTGAGTTTTGTTTATGTTCCTGCAAACAGAACAGTGAGGCTGACAACATATCCCGCAGACAGATATTTGGCGGACTCGGTGGAGGAGGTGGACGAAGTACCATGTTTGACATGGGCCAGGACGACGGTCTTGGTGGGTTTAGCCCATTCTCCAGTTTTGGTGGGATGGGAGGCATGGGAGGCATGGGAGGCATGGGAGGCGTGCCACATGGTCGGCCGAGTGGCTCGGGGTTCCATAACTCGACAGGGGGTCGTGGGCCATCAAAACGTGGGCCCTCACCACAAAAGAAGGAATCTGGCGAAATCACGCGACCATTAAAGGTCACCCTTAACGAACTTTATACTGGCAAGACAAAACGTCTAAAAGTGGGCCGCCGCTTGATGGATGGGACAACAGAAGATAAGGTGTTGGAGATTAATATTCTACCAGGGTGGAAAAGTGGAACAAAAATTAGCTTTGCAAAGGCTGGGAATGAACTACCGGGTGGTGGTGCACAAGATCTAGTGTTCATGGTGGAGGAGAAGCCACACGATGTGTTCAGACGGGACGGAAACGATCTTATCGCGAAGTCGAAAATCTCGCTTGTGGAGGCGCTGGCTGGGGCATCTGGTAATCAGAGGGTGACGAGAGTTTTGGAACTGTTGGACGAACGGAAGTTACAAGTGCCGGTGCCGGTGGGTATTGTGAAGCCTGGTATGGAGACGAGAATACCGGGCGAGGGCATGCCAATCAGAAAGGAGGGCAGTGTGAAGACAAGGGGCGACTTGGTTGTGGTGTGGGAGGTGGAATTCCCGGATAGACTTACGCCGGCGCAGAAGGAGGGCATTAGAAAGGTGTTGTCGGGGGCATGAACGTATTTTTTTGGTATTTTTCGTTGGTTTAGTATACCCTTGTATCAACTTCCAGTCCGCCCGTGCCCGCCCACCCGGTGTCCGTATCGTCATCATCACGTGGCCGCCTGTGGATTCTGACTGACGCCCACTCAGTTGTGAGACGAACGTCTGAGAGACCGACTAAATCTTATTCAGCTGCGTCGAGTTTCGCTTATATATATACTGGGACGAAACAGGAGCCCCCTTTGGGCCCTCGCCAAATTGCGACGACAATCGTTGGGATCGCTTTGGGCTTTTCTTCCCGGGATTTGAGGTGAGTGCGCGTAGAGTGCTACGTAAGTATGTCGCGCGTCTCTGACTCGAGCTTCACCTCCCGTTGGTGCCGTAGTAGGTCACAGGCTACGTTCTTTTGCCCCTCCAGCCATCGGCCAGCCACGATGGCGATCCATCCTTCCCTCCTGACGTCCGCAGGGCCCGCGACCGTCGTCCCTGCCAGTCCCCACATCATCCATGTGTGAGTGACACACCAGCCCTGCGACCCCCCGCGGGACTTTATTCTCCGCGATACTCACATCTCCCCACTTGTGAATCAGACAGCTCCGCGATCTCATCTTGTGTCCTCGAGAGCCTGGCTTGGTCACGTACGTCCATGAAAAGGGCATAGTCGAACAGGATATACACGCTCCGCCTGGTACTGTGAGTCCTATTGTCATCCTTTGGGATCAGCCGGAATCCTCACACGCGTTCCGTTCCGCTGCACAGCCTCCCAGGATCATCACTGAACCCAAGTTTCATCCAAACACGCTCGCAGCATTACCTATCCCTGACACTAACGATATCCTCTACGCTGCGGGCGGCCAAGAAGCCGATCTCCACTTTTCTTACCATACAATCTATAATTCATCTTCTCCTTCAAATAATTCTAGTTCGCCTTCGTTACCTACTCCCCGGAGGAAACGCTTCCGTCCCGCATCCACATCGAAGCTCATCTGGCAATTCTCCGACCGCTTAAAAGACTGCTCTATCAACAACTCAGTCGTGCTCACTAACTCTCTTGGTTTGTCTTACTCAAGTGAGAGTGCCATCGAGCCAAGGGTGATTGTGAGCAACAATGACAACACAGTCAAGTTTTTTGACGTCCCGCTCAGAACAACGGGATCCAAAAATGTCAGGAACTTAAAAGAAGCGGGATTACTGAGGCTCAACGTTCCCGTAAATCACAGTACGTATCCCTCGTAATACTTATGCGGTCATCCTAACGTAATCGTGTAGCTTCTCTTTCGCCAGATTCACGAACAGTGTTATCCGTTGGAGACTCCTCTGATGTTTATCTACATCACGTCTCTGGCGGTGCACGACTCACGTTCACACCGATATCGTCCCTAACCCTCCCTAAACCTGAAGGTCTGCCCTTCTGGCTCCCAACGAATGCTCTTACTGCGTCCTTCTCGTCCGCCTTCTCCGCTGATGGCGTCAAGTTTGCCGTCGCGTCTCAGGAAGGTGTCGTAGCAGTGTGGGACGTCCGGAGCACCAAACCAATGAAGGTATTCCAAACGGACAAAAGAACTGGTTTGGGGCCAGGCTCACCAGGCAGAGGCGGATTATGGGCAAGTGGCGCGGCAGCGGCTGGATGGAACAATTCGGCCGCAAGCGGATGGTTGTTTGAGGATGCGCACTTCCATGGTGCGGGTGCAGGTACAGTCCGTGCCCCCAGTTGGAGTATAAGGAACGTCAAATTTGGCGGCGGTGTCGCCGGCAGTGGGAAGGAGGTCATAGTGTTCACTGAGGTGGGTAATGTTACATCCCGAAAGAAAGTGAGGCCTATTGGTTTTTCCGTAGCACGCAAACTTGTTGCACATTGTCGACGCCAAAACTTTCGAAACAGAACAGATCGTGCATGTACCAGCTGCAAAAGAACCAGCTATGGCACCAACGCCGTTGACACGACCAACAAGGCCATCATCTGCGCGGACTGCGAGTGAGAACAGCCTGACGTCTGGCACACGATCAGGGTTATCCAGTTCCCCTAGCGTCGATTATGTCTATTCCCAATTGCCTGGCTTCGCGAGACGAGGCTCAAGATTAGCTGGCCCGGCGCAGCGGGATCGAGAATTAAGAGATATTCAAGAGAGGAGGTTACAGAGATCCAGAGAAACCCTTGCACGAAGGATGGAAAGAGAAGACGAAGGTGTCAACGGTACGCAGCCGAGGACGAGGACAGGGTACTCTCCTCCCAGCTCAATTGGTGACTCGACATGGAGGACGCTAAGGACAGCTGGTGAGGATCGAGGCGCTGGAAGGGGAAGAGGTGGGTTGAGGCAGTTGAGCAGGTTGCTGAGGCCTGAAGGTAGCGATAGGCAGGACAGGGAAGAGGAAGAAGCAGTTCTGTCACTCATCCCAGCGCTCGTGGAGGGTATAGAGGTGAGGGACGTCGAGGAGATTCTGAATAGGCATGGATTCTTAGGTGGCGACTACGAAAGAGTCAGGGGAAGGGACAGGGGGATTGGGGAAGAAAATACGGAAAGGGACGAGGATGCTGATGAGGAGGATGATCCAAACACAGGCAGCACTGTTGCTGATTTCGAGTACGAATTCGGTGAGTCGAGTATTTGGAGAAACGCTGGGGGCAGGAGAGAGGACGAAATGGATTTGGACGGGCAAGAGCCTTCTACCTCGCCTTCTTCGCGAGGAGTAGGAGGTGGTCGTGGATTCAACTGGATCACAGGACGGGAGGAAGAAGACGTCGACGAACAACATGAGGACGAGGAAAGAGGCCGCGAGAGGGAGGCGGTAGCGGTGGAGGGGGATGGTACTACTACTGCTGTTGCTACTGCTGGGACGACGACGACGGGTTCAAGTGATCTTGACCTGGCAGGTGTGTGCTTCGACCCGACTGGGAGCCGGGTTTACGTCGCAAGCACGGCGAGTATTGTGGAGTGGCATGTAAGAGGGGCGGATAAGAGGTGGTGGAGTGATGATGGATGGGCGTGAGGCCTTGAGGTGAGGTGGTTCTTGATGCCGGGTTGCCTCGATGTTTAAGCGATTATGTTGTTCGCGATCGGTGGGTTGTATAAGCAGTGTAATAGTTATTCGGGCTCCTTTCCTTGGAATATTCTGTATTCTAGTTTCTTTTTTTTTCTTTTTTTCTTTTTTGTGTATTAGTACACCTGTAGTGATTATTGGTTTCCATTAAACGAGTGAGTTGGTGTGCACTGGTTGAACTAAGTACGAGGTGCCCGCGTCGGCTTTGATATATATATGATACTGTATACCGATTTTATATGGTCGGGCTCCACGTAGTGCACACCAGCGATAAATAACAACACCGTGGTCCGTCATGCAAACGGTGTGGACCTCATTTCTTTCTCTTTTTTTGATTTATTATAATCTCGGGACTCAGAACTAGTAAACCGTTCATCTAGCGTGTTAATCTACACGTGATATAAAAAATACAATGAACCAGCCTCACAACCATCTATGTTACGGGTTCGTTAAAGTTTGAAGAGAAGAGAAGAGAAAGATTAGTCCAATCTATCTAGCTACAATGTCGTCGTCATCATCATCATCATCATCATCATCATCATCATCAGCGAATTAACATTATTGTTACGACGTCACAGAAAAGGTTTGACGTCCGCTCTACGAGGCTCTATACGGCACGGGAATGGTTTGGGGTGGCTGTTAAATAAACATGGACGTGAACATGAGGAAACGATCAACGAGAAGCCATCATCATCATCATCATCATCATCCTTACCTCGTGATCCCTGTCGTAAAATCAAATCGTGGCGTGACTTCCTGCCCGTTCTGATCGACAGCCTTGCGTATATTAAACAAGGCAAGAATACCAGTGATACTTAAGTACACCGAAGATTCAGCAAAATGGGCACCTAAGTCCGGTAAACCTCATTGTGAGTAAACGGTCATCATCATCATCATCATCATCATCGGCTTACCTGGACACACTCTTCGTCCGTAACCAAATACAAGCTTTCGTGGATCGATCTGTGCTCTTGTTTTGGATTCTGAAGGCAAGAAACGGCTTGGATCGAATAGGTATGGACGATCGAACACTTCTTCGTCGTGTGTGATACCCCTGGAATTCCACATGGCATAAGAATAACATTAATTAATTAATTAATGATCGTTTGGACTCGCCAAATGTTTGCAATCACAGTCGAACCCTGCGGAATGCGGTACCCCATATATAAGTCCTCTTCCATTGCTCGATGTGGGAGACCTAAATAAACAACCGTCAGTGACAAATCTCGAAATGAAATTGCCGAGAGGCTGCGGGGACATGCCTAAAGGAGCAACGGGAGCGAACCGTAGCACTTCTTTGATTAGAGCACCGACATAGACGAGATCTTCGTGATCCTCGATTGTGGGTAACCTGTCTTTCCCGACCACGCGGTCGATTTCATCCTGGGCACGTTTCTGGATATCGGGGTGGAGTGCCATGAGGAGAATGAATGAAAGGACGGATGCCACGGTCTAATATGGTGGTTAGTTAGAGAGAAAAAAACAGCCAGCTAATGAAGGCATGCTGACCGTGTCAGCGCCGCCGAAATATAGCGCGCCACTCGCCCACTTGATAGTGTCTTCCTCCTCTGAGTCTATCGCACGTCCATCCTCTGGTTGAAGATGCTGGGAAGAAAAAGACTCGATGAAATTACCGGATTCCTATGACGAAGTATATCAGGAGGAGATAGGCCAACGTTATCGGGGGTACTAACAATTTGTTCCTTGGCCCAGTGATGGGGCTTGTTATCAATTTGCCACATGCGATCCCTGAAAAACGCGGCCTTGCGCTTGTAATTGTTGCCCGGGAACCATGAGGGCAAAAAACGCACTGTGTAACGATAGCAGGAACAGAGTCAGCCAGCTAGAAGAAGCAATAGTAGTGGTAGGTGGGACGTGTCACTCACGAAGGGGAAAGAACTCAACGAGCCAACCACTCGGCTTGTTGATTGCGTTATGGATCGAAAATGCTTCTTCCATGAGGTGTACAAAGTAATCGTCGCTACTCGTGACTTGCCAGCCATAAGCAACGTTCAGAATGATTGCCCCTGCGTTCCTGTTGAAGGGGCGAGTTTAGCGTGATCCAGAGTTTAGGCAGCTCGAATAAAACTACCTCCTTACGTGCCCGAAGAAGTCATCTGGTTGATGTAACAGACCCCTTAACATGACCAATTGCTCATGCTCCATCAGGCTTCTGTACCGTTTGACTGCGCGCAGGTTCAGACTCGTTTGCAGCAGTTTTCTGTATTTCTTAAATCTAGGGTGTAGAACTGATGTGCTAAACACCGAAGGTCTGTCTCCTAAAATTGCGCGGGGTGTCCAAGATGAAAATATCCAATGGTATATCCATGTGAATTGTTGGAAGATACGAGACGCAGTAGGCGCGGTTGCGTTCTGAGAGGGAACCGAAGACGATGACGAGGAAAGAGAGCGTGGTCTATCCGAGTAAATATTTGACCGAGCATCAAGGAGTTCTATTGCAGCCCTGGCAGAGTTTATAATTATTGTTGCATTATTGGAGACGCACAAATAAATCAAGGGGCTACCTAGATGTCCCGGTGAAAAGGGAGGGAATAAGCATGAAGCTATACTCGGGCTAGGAACGCGGTTACGACTTACCGTAAACCTGCGACCAGTTCGCGTATGCCTTCCATGGTTCGGAGGATAGTACCTGGTGGGTATTTCCGGAGAAGAGGTGTGGGGGAGGACCTGGAGGAACGCCTGGCGGATGGCGGGCACGACTGTATATGACTATCACGATGAGAGTGAGGAAGGCGAAGAGGGCGGCGAGCGCCATGTTGTTGAAATACGGAGAGGAGGACATGGTTGGGGACCCGGAAGATGGAGTATTCGTACTCTCAGGCTTTTAACCTTAAGATTACGGAGCTCAGTTGTCAGGAGACATTATCTCCTATATTTTTTTCCACAGGAAGAAGGTTCCACTAATTTTAGTTGCCACTTCGGATCGACGTGGCGTGACAAGGAACTGAGTGGCAGATCCGATGTTGAGTGGATGTAATGAATTTCGCTCACCGGAACGGAGATGTGTATCAGGAGCAGAGGCTCTTGTAACATGCTACCCAGATAGGCCTTGTGGAGAAGTAATGGCCCCCGCGGTACTAGCCCGGGATGGTTGTATATTCAATAATCCTTGTGCTCATTGACTGACATCCGACTCCGAGTCGGGGCGTTCCTTCGTTCATTCCCCGCCCTCAGGCCGGGGTAAGCCTAAAATACGTAATACTAACGACCTCCACCCCGTCACTGAAGTGCAGAATAACAGGCTTACTGTCTCGGGTGAGTCGAAGGTGCTGGGGCAGGTTCTCTAGGACGATCCAATCACCTCGGCACTCTCTCTCATGAAGGACGGCGTTTTGTTCGTCACATTCCCCAAAAAACGGCGCCCGAGATGGCGCCCAGTTCGTATATTTTGTAATCCTTATGTTTATCATTGTGTTTGTTAAGAAATTAAATGGGTGTATTCTATCGATACTCTAAAACAGGTTATACTGTGTACAAGACAGATGCAAAGAATGCCATATGGAATGCGCGATGGTCATCATAAGGAGGAAAAAGAAAAAAAGAAAACAACTCGCAGGCCCAAGATCTAAAGCTCACCGATCCAACATCTCCAACACGTTCTCGAGCACTACCTTTGGTTTCAACAACAACCTCTTTTCAATAGTCACGTCTTCGTCGCCAACGCTCTCCCTATTCCCCATCCGAGTCGTACACAACAGTCCAAGTTCCGTCGTAGCCAACACCGCAGGTCCTCCATTTCCACCCCTAGTACTACTACTACCATTGCGTGCCTGAGCGGCATGCGGTGCCATGTAGTCGTACATCGTCGCCTGATCAAACTTTTGCGTGTGGTCCACAGCGATCACATCAAAAGAAGTGGAGAGTATCTCTTCTCGAAGCGTTGTCGCCAGCCTCGTGCCAGTACGTGCCACCCGACGGATCTGGTCTCCAAAATGGGTCCTGAGCGATTCCCGTAGTTGGGTGACGATGTTGGGGTTCAAGGACGACTTGCCATTCCCAATTGATGCGGTGGATGCAGATGAGGAGGCGAGAGAGGCAAAGGAGGGTTGGTTGGATAGTGAGCGAGAGTTGGGTAGAGATGATGATGATGGTATGGCAGCGGAGAGACTTGGAGAGGATACGTCGTGGATGGATGTGCAACCTGAGATGACGAAGATGTCGGCTGACCATCGGACGATGGTATCTGCGAGTCTTTGGGTGGCGTATTCGTCTAGTGTTGGAAATACGGCATGGATGTTTCTATGAGTGAGGGCGCGCCATTTTGATGAGGTCGGTTGGGGTTCTGATTTTCGTGTCGGCATTCAGAAAAAGTTGGGAGGAGGTCACTCACCTGCCAAGGACATCCGTCTATAGATCTGAGAAAGTATGCTATCTGCCTCAGCCGGAAACCCAAAGCAAAATGCAGAAAGTGCGCGTGCAACGCATAGCGCGATACATCCTTGAAGAGCCCACTGAACCAAAAGGGGATCCTGGGAGTGATCTCTGCTCGATAAGATGCGCGCAAACTTGGGGCCTAAACGAGAACTCGTGTCGTGCATGGCATGAGCAGATCTCGGGGAAAGGATGGCGGGAGCATCTTGTGCCGGGGCAAAGATGCATACCTCGGTCGCCGAGGCGGCAAATTGGAGAATCTCAGAGTTGATGTCGTGCAGAGCTTGGATGACTTGAGCACCGGACCAACTGTCAGTGCGGGTCAGATAAGCCTCCGTGCTGCGCTGCCTGGCCCGTTCTTCGGCCGCACTGAGAGTATTGCTGTTGATGGGGTTGGAGGGTACGGCCAGGTTAGAACTACGGTGTGCCCCAGGTGTTCTGGCGGCGGTGGGTGGCGCGGATGGAGGAGGGGGAGGAGGAGGAGGAGGAGGAGGAGGAGGAAGCGCCAGTCTTGGGTTCCCCGATGTCGTTGCCGACCTAGTCAGACGGCCATTCGGAAGCTGGGACACAGAGCCATGTCTCGAATGGACGACGACGTCCTTGGACGATAGTTTCGACACAGAATCGCTCCTCCTGCGCTCAGACAGCCTGCGCTCGCGGTCGCGCTCCTTGCGCACCTTTTCCACCTCAGCCTCACGAGCGCGTAATATATCCCTCGTGTCCTTCAACGTCTTCTCCAACATCTTACAGCGCTCCTCCAACATAGCGACATCAGTTTTAGTGCGGGCCAGTTCGGTCCTAGTGAATTCGAGCTCTCTGCGCATGAAAACAGCTGTTCGTGCTGGTCGTTGGCTTGCCGGGGATACTGCTAGGCTAAGACAAGCGGCATCAGATTGTTTTGAATCACGTAAGTCTCTGCGATCCGTGTGAGCGGCGAGCTCGTCGGGGCGGAGAAATGGGCTGCCTTGCGGGGCGGGCTTGATTTGCAGGAAGTTGAGGGCGTTGTCGAGCACGTTTCTAAGATGAACGGACGCCAGGGAGAGCATCGCTGCCGCCGTCTGATATCGGAGCGAATGGCCTGAACCTGACTGATGCCACGCCGCAAAAAACGCCTCGTGTTCGTCTCCCATGGCACAGGCCCTGCGGAAGCCTTACACAGGCGAATACCGTTCCCTAGTCGTCGCCATCGACGTCGGTACAACTTTCAGCGGGGTAATAAGCTGCTCTCCAATCCATCTCACTCATCCCCATCGCGTCCCAGGTGTCATACGCCATACTCGAGCCAGGCGAGATCCCAAAGATCCATGGTGTCACCAGGCACGTTTTTTTGTATTATCGAAATTACTGAGCCCCATCTCATCTCTCATACACACATCCCAGGTTCCCTGGTCAAGAACATGTGGCAGGCAATACAAAGATCCCGTCTGTGATCTATTATGACCGGCAGGGCAAGGTGATGGCCGCCGGTGCTGAAGCCGATACAGCCGCCGTCGTCTCGCAGGCAGAAGACGAGGGATGGATACGAGTCGAATTGTGAGTTATCACTCTAGGCCAACTCCTTCATCGGCCCTCGCGGTTGACCCATGCACGGATTGCTACAGGTTCAAACTACGCCTCCGGCCGCGCACCATGCGCCTCAATATGAATGGGATGCGGTTCAGCCCTCTTCCAAAGAAAAAAACCGCCGTAGAGGTTTTTGGGGACTTCCTTTCCTATCTTTTCCATTGCACGAGGATATTCATAACTGACACCCATGCAAACGGTGCTGCCCTGTGGAGCGCAGTGGAGCATAACATGCAGTTTGTGCTTTCTCATCCGAACGGATGGGAGGGCCCGCAACAGAGCAAGATGAGAAGGGCGGCGATTCACGGTGGTCTTATACCCGATACTAATGCGGGAAAAGCTAGAATTTGGTTCGTCACGGAGGGAGAGGCGAGTCTGCATGCTTGTGTGCTAAGCGGACTTGCTKCGGATGTTCTTTCAGTATGTGATATTACTGGCACACGAGACTTTTATTGAACGTCATTTAGAGCCCCTCCCAGCATGGTTTCGTAATCGCAGATGCAGGCGGAGGGACACTAGATATATCATCATACGCTATCAGAGGCACGGCTCCCCTAGTCATAGAAGAAATTGCACCCCCAGATTGTATGCAGTCCGCTCTCTGTTCCGACGCACCTCATAATTAGTTTAGGTATATTCGCTGGTTCCGTATTCGTCAGCCGGAGAGCGAGAGAATTCCTAGAAGGTATGATGACTCGCTTTTCACTTCTTCTCTTTATGGTCTAATCTAATTCTTTGTGTTGTAGAGAAACTTAGACACTCGAAATATGGAACGCCAGATGCCCTGGACCATATCACTAGAAAGTTTGACGAGACGACGAAGCGGCTATTTAGGGATACGAAAGAACTGCAGTTTATAGCATTTGGTTCGCCATTAGACAAGGTTCGTTGTTAAACCATCGATCGGTGGTTGTTGATTTATCGTCCATTAGGATCCTTCGGTAGGTATCCGTAGTGGACAGCTCAAGTTGACTGGGTATGGATCTGCCTTTGTGCGAGGAAAGACAATTTTGACCTTGATTTACTATCTCTAGACAGGAAGGTCGGTTTCTCATTCACGACACGCGTAAAGATTATCTGAATTGCATGACCTTGTATAGTTGCAAAGCTCTTTGAACCCTCAGTCGAAGGTATACATTTTCCAGGGTCTTCGCTGTTCTTCCTAAACCTTTTCCTACCCCTACAGCCGCAGTTCATGCTATCATAGCGCAGTTAGAGGCGTCAAAAGGGATGATCAAAGTATATCTCGCTCGCCATCTCTACCTCACTCTTTACTGAACGCTTCTAACACAGTCCGTGTTCCTAGTTGGAGGCTACGCAGCATCTCCCTGGTTATTCGGGTACGTTCACATCACCAACGCCGTCCGTCATGTATCTCTTACTGTTTCACTCAATAAGGCAATTACAAGAACGTCTAGGCCGCTACGGGGTTATCGTCAGTCGTCCAGACTCACAAACGTTCGTTTCCTCCTTATTCTCCACCTTTGCCCCATTTCATACTCTAACCACATTTCCATTCTCTAGGTCCAAAGCCGTCGCAGATGGCGCTGTCGGTTTCTTCTGCGATCATCACGTCTCCGTGCGCATGTCCAAATTCTTGTATGGCGTCGAATACCTGCGGGAATTCGATGGCAACAATCCCGACCACGTCTCGCGTAGAGAGAGACTCTGCGAGTTACCTTCAGGCCCCAAACTATTACCAGATGCGTTTGATTGTATTTTAGCCAGAGTACGTGTCGACTGGCTCGGCTTGATTACCGGGTATTGATACTTGTTTGTGGGTAGGGCGTGCAAGTAAAAGAATCGACTGTGTTTACAAGGAAGTACTCAACGGAACTGACGAGCCTGTCGTTCCTCTCCGTGTTTGAGGTCGAGGTTTGGTGTTATAGAAGTGGAAACGAGGTTCCTACGTGGATTGAGAGAAATTCTGGTTTGCCGCTAGTCCCACTATATTTCTCGGTGCTGGCTGACCATTGGCAGGTGCATTCTCGACGCTGTGCATTGTTCAGGCCGATTTGTCACTTCTAAGTGGGAGTGCTAAGCCCAAAGTTGGCAGGAATGGAAAGCAGTATTGGACGATCGTGTTTTCCGTCGAGATCCACTTTGGGCTAACAGAGTTCAAGGCGAGAATGAAGTGGGTGGATAACGTGCGTCGTTCTCTAGCTTGACACCGACCGACCTTGCTGATACATGCTCGTCGTTAGGGCAATACAAAATAGTAGGCCATTTCCTCTCATACCTATGTGTTGAATTCTTGATTTATGAGCAACAATAGTGGTCCTGCAACCATCATCTACAATGAACATGGACACCGTCCTGTGGACGAAGATGAGCCAGACACATACCCAGAGGATGACCACTTCACCAATGCAGGAACACCTCGCTCAGAACGACATCGTTCTCTCCCTGCTTCGCGCGCGCGCACACCAACAGAACCGCACCACCCCGCCTCTCCAGGTGGTTACGAGGGCAACAGTATGTACTCTGGAGATGGAACTTCCATTAGAGGTATTCCGCCGCCCTCTGTTACTCCTCATCCCCACGATTTCGTGAGAGAGCGTACTTCAAGTAAACCAGCGACGCCTAAAGTAACTTCTCCCGTTGCACCACAGATAGAAAGAGAGTGGAGCACGGAGAGCCGGAGGGCCAGTGGCATGAGCAGAGGTCGAGAAAGAACAACGTCAGTAAGAGATTCGAGGGGGAGCAGTATAGGTGGTGGCAGAATTGGAGATGCGCTTTCCTCTGTCTGGGGAGCGGAACCACAGCTCAAATCGCCTATTCAGCCTCACTCGCCGCAACCACCGGCCCCCCAACCGCCAAGTCAATCTCACACCCAGTCGCACACACCTAAAGCAAAAAGTCGTAAGCCATCTATGAGCTCTGTCGCTCATGTTTCGCCTCAGCTGCCTCTCCAGCCTCCCCAGCCCCAGCTTGAGTTATCCGCGCAGCCCCAATCCTCCCCGCGGTCTCCTCGCACGCCTGCGCACCTACAAGGGGTTGTGGCTTCGCCAAGGCACTCAGCTCCATCGTCACCTAGATCGTCGATACTCCCAGCTTCGCGTGGTATATCTCGGATTGCATCACCCGCTCAGAGATTCGAGCAGCCACTTAGTCCTCTCAACCCGTCTGCTCAGGTGCAACCTGAGCCTGGACCGACTATTACGGGTGCTGTTGATGAGTTGTGGGGAACAAATGGAGGGGCTGCGGGTGGAGCTGGTGATGCTGATGTTAATGTTGATACCCAAGAGCAACATGCTGGGTGGGACCTCGGAGATACTAACGATATGCTAGAAGATAGCGCGGCTGCTGGTGATACCAGCATGAACGATGTTCCTGGTTCGTTCAATAACGCAGTACAGTCTGGAGATTTGCTAGAGGATGATAACTCACACTCTGGGGCCACAGCAGGAGGAGCAACGACATTACTGTCTGGTTCTATTTCCACGTTGATGAGCTCCAACCCTGTGAGTGGGCTGAGCAATAGGTTGAGCTCCTTTGGCTTTGGATTTGGCTCAGGTGACACTAAGAAGACCGATCGTTTGTCTGCAAGCGGATATGGCTTAGGTTTCCTTTCAGGCACCGCTAAGCCCGCGAATATGGAGTCTTCGTCCGGAAATGGGTTTGGACTCGGATTTGGCTCAGGGCCAGGTCCCACCGGTGTGCAACAGGATATAGAGCTCCAATCGAATATTAGTGGAACTACAGCAAATAAAGGTGCAGAAAGGGCTGGCACGCCTTTAGGAGGCGGACAAGCGTCGTCCCGGGGACAGGCACCGCAGTCAGCTTTGGGATCTAGGGCTGTTACACCTAACCCAGCAACTTCATCCGTAGCGCCAGAACAGACAGTCGAATCCACTCAAGCTCAGGAGCCGGATCCTGTAGCGGGTGGGGAAGCTGTGCTGGAGCCGCCAGCCGAAGACAACCAGGAACAGGTTCATGCACCCGAGGACCCAGTGACCGCTGCTGTCTTGGGCGAACAGCGAGCTGAAGAGCAAGTCGAGGAGAAAACCGAAGGGCTAAATCCAGATCCTGAGTCTATCGAGACTACTCCTGGGGTAGAGGAAGCTACTACCGCGGCTGTGGACGACTGGGATCAGCCAGGGAAAAAGAAGAAGGGCAAGAAGGGAAAACAAGCACAGAAGGAGTCAGAACAGCAGAATCTTACACTTCCCGAGACTACGACTTCAGCACAAGGTACTGCCATGGTTGCGACGGACAACGATGAGTGGGCGTCAACGTCAAAGAAGAAGGGTAAGAAGAGTAAACAGGGACAACAACTGAAAGGGCAGGAGAATACTCCTACGGGAGACACTGATGAGTGGGATGTTGCACCGAAGGGAAAGAAGAAAAACAAGAAGGGCGCGCGGCCGGAGCACACCCAAGAAGAAACACAGGGTGGCGATGAATGGGAAAGTGATGGGCAATCTCCTGAGCAGGAGCAAGCAACTGGGACTCTAGAGTCGACGCAGGCTGAGACGACACTGGTAGATGTAAAGACAAGTGAGCATGGCGAGTCTGTGCCTGCCGAAAAACAAGATGGAGGGGATGAAGGAGGAGAGAATACCAATGCTCAAGCTGGAGGGAATGGAGGAGGAGAGAATACCAACGCCCAAGCTGGAGTGGGTGAAGGAGGAGAGA